>CALSCQ010001356.1:0-17737 GCA_943704525.1 Pigoraptor vietnamica | reverse complement strand
GGGGGGGGGAATTGGCCACGCACCCGTCGCAATGTCCAGCGGCGCCCTCCGCGGGTACGACGCGCGGGGATATGTGGCGCGCATTTCCTCGTACAGCGCCAGACGACCGCTCGCATCCGTGCTCGCAATGCACTCCTGCGCACGATTCAGTCAGTGCCAGGCGCGAGTGTCGAAACCCACAACCCTCAGACACCACAGGCATGCAACGCGGGCGGGACGTACCTCTAGCCGGCGGTAGTAGTCGCGGTTGTCCGGATTTTCCTTCAGCAGGGCGCGGTAGATGGCCTCGGCCTCCCCTTTGCGCCCCAAGTGAGAGAATATCCGCGCTGCGCCGAAAGAAATGGCCCTCAGTCATACACCGCGAAGGGCGAGCAGAGCAACAGGGACGCACTGTGCTCAGAGCAATTCTGTCCCACCCACCCTTGCACTCCTGGAGAGCGCGCTTGTCGTACACGGCGTCGCCCTGCTTCTCGATGGCCTCGAGTGCCTCGGCGTAGCGCCCGCCCTCCTCCATAATCATCAGCTTGTAGAGGATGAGCTCGCTCTTCTCAGGGTCAAAGCCAGTCGCCGACGACGCCTCGTTCTGGAACAGCACATCGCATGAGACACGCGGCGACGGCATGCACGCAGGCCACGCGGATCACCGGCGGCGGCTCACTGTCCCCTCCGTTCTATTTCCCCCCCCCCCCCCCCCCCCACGCACTAGCCAAGCACCGTCACTGCCCCCTTCCCTCGTTCTTCCAGTTCTAAACCCCCCTCGCAATAGCCAAGCACCATCACTGCTCCCCCTCCCCCTCCCCTTCCCTCGTTCTTCCAGTTCTAAACCCCTCGCCCTAGCCAAGCACCGTCCCACTGCAGGCCACCGAGCGAAAGCGCACCTCCTGCGTGCCCTCAAAGGACACCATGCACTGCGTCGCCGTCTCATAGTCGCCCATGAGATGGTACGCGATGACCAGCCCAATCCACGAGATCTTCTGCTGCGGCCGCAGGTTCAGCAGCTGCTTGCGCGTTTGCTGCGGGGACGAAAGAGCCCGTCAGAAACCACAGTCGTGGCAGTCATAGGGTTTGAGCCCCATCCTCACTATCACAGCCGTCAGAGAGAGAAGGGGGAGGGAAGAAGGAGGAGGCAGGCAGTACAGAGCCACGCGCCAGCCCACATACCCTGTAGCCCTCGAGGTCGCGCATCTGTATCTGCAGCAGCGAGAGGTCGCGGAGGATCTGGAGGTTATCCTGCACGCGCAAGTGGAACGAGGCAGTGAGTAACGCGCGCGCGACGGCAACCACAACCACACCGTCACCCGCAGCACACACGCGGCCGACCTTGTCCTGCCGCAGCGCATTCTTGTAGCACTTCATGGCCTCGTCGTAGTTCTTGTCGGCGCGGTAGATGAGTCCGAGCACGTGCCAGCAGACGTGGCTCTTGAGGTCCAGCCGCAGCCCCTGCCGCGCCAGCGCATACGCCTCCTCCTTTTTCTCGGGGCCAGTGACGCTCAGAATGAGGCCCTTCATCGACATCGTCTCTGAACACGCCAACAGCAACGAAAGCCACATTAATTCGCCGGCAAGCATGACCCGACTGCTTTTCGCACTAAGGGCGAACCGCAACGCACACCGTGACACCACGCAGAGCGCAACACGCACCGCCATGGTCGGGAAACTTCTTGAGAATCGAATCGCACGCCTTAAGGCCCTTCTTGTGCTGCTTTGTCTCGTAGAATTTCTGTGCGTTTGTGTGTGTTATCAGTCATCAGCGGCATGGCAGGCGACGGTGCCACACAGAGTCCGCAGGGCGAGGGACAGCGACGCACGCACGAATGCGCACCAGGACTTGCTTGAAGACACTCTGCTCCTTGGGCGGAAGCGGCGCCATCTCGAACACCGCGCCGTGCGCAACACTCCGACACCGGCAACCCCCACGGATCCACACGCGATTCGCGCGCAAGCCCACGCTGTCGTGTGCAGCGGCGCTCCGTCTACGTGCGTACAGACACGCTCTCTACTCTGTGCGTCTTGCGTTCTTGGAGAGTCGCACAAGCACGGGATGCGTGTGTGTGTGTGTGGTGCCTCGGTGTGTGTCAGCAGAGTGGAACACGGCCATGTGCGCCAAACAGTCGGCAAGAAAGATTGGACAATGCGGGCGTTTTATGTGCAATTTGCGGACTCCACTTTCAAATCATCGTTGGGAACATCGAAATGACGCCATTTCCATGTCACCCAACACGTGCAAGTGGGCCGAGCGTCAAATCAGTGTGCGACGGTGACTTGAAAGCGCATCCCTGCGATTAGAGGCTGAACACCTCACAGCCGTCGTCTTCACACAAGAGCTCTTAGTCTACCACGTACGTGATACCCAGACATTGGGCGAAGGCTGCCTGATCACGCTGTCCGTCCCCTTTGAGGGCCTTTGGGAAGATGGCGAGCGAGCGACCCGTGCTCGCGTTTGATGTGTCGGGGGACTATGCGGCGGTGGTGGGCGTGGACGGCACGTTGCGTCTCTGGGACACTGTTGCTGGCAGTGTGCGACAGGAGCATCCGCGCGGGCCTTCGCAGCTTGCAGACCCCTTCACGGCCGTGGCACTGTCGCCTGCGGTGCGGACGAAGGGCAAGGCGCGGGGCATCCCGGAGCGCGCAGCGGTCGGCACGCTGCAAGGCGGGGTCGTTCTTGTTGATCTTGTGCACGGGCGGCAAACGCCGTTTGAAACGAAGGGGCATTCGGCGCGTGTGAACGCCGTCGTATGGCACGGCGACTCTGAGTTTTACACCGCGGGCGACGACAAGCTGATTGTGCAATGGAGCGTACAAGGGCAAATACTCGGGTGAGTCGCGCATAAGATCACGTGACGACGTCCTCTGTGCGTTGTGGCAGAGGCGCTGATGCCGCGGCGCATGCAGGAAATGGAAGGGCGACAAGCACGCGGTTACCGCGCTAGCGATCTCCGCGGATGGCAAATCGCTGCTTTCTGCGGGACGAACAATCAAGTTGTGGGACATTGAGACGCGCAAGTGCACGCGGGTGCGTCTGATTCAGCGTCCCTGTTTTATGCTGCAATGTGTTGTGATTGTACGTTCCTGTTGCAGTTGGTGTAATGTGGGTATGTGGACTAACGTTGTTCCTTCCTTGCCAGAAATACACGGGGCACGAGAACCCCGCCGTGGCCGTTGCGTTTGCGCCGGTGGGCGGGCTGTTCGTGTCGGCGGCCCAAGAAGAGCGCCTTGTTTCCGTGTGGTCGACCGATGACGAGGGCGGGGACGGCGAGCGCACGGCCGTGGCCTTTATGGCACTCGATGCGCCCGCGATCGCTCTCTCCGTGTCTCCGGTTGCCGAATCCGACGGCAAGGTGGGAGGCCCTTCGCAGTGTCCTGTGTTGCGCGGCGCCTCGTGCGTTGTACGGTGCGTCCGTGTCGTCTGATCGCTTTCTTAATTCGCTCCGCAGGCCGTCTGCGTGGCCGCGGTGTCACAGTCGGGCGCAGTCCACGTCTTTCGTCAGTCGTCGGCTCGCAAGCAACTCGCAAAGCGGACCGTTTCCAAACCAGCCGCCGCGGGCGCCGTTCTCACTTTCCGCGCTGAAGGGGACGATTCGCCGATTGCGGTCCTTGCAGCGTCGTTTCCGTCGGTCGCCAACGGAGCCGTTGTGGTCGCAAGGGGTTCGCATGTCCGCCCCGTCTTCGAGCGCGTGGTGGGTGGTTGACGCTCACAATGCCCGGTTGTGTGCGTCTGCATGCGGCTGTTGCCTTGGGACCAACCCGACTGTCACGTGCGCAGCCAATCAACGATGAGTCGGGGAACCTCCGGGGTGCGACGGTACTGAAGCGGGCAACCGCGAGCGGGCTTCTCCTCGGCGAACAGACCGGAAAGGGGCGCAAGGTGTGTGTGTGTGTGTGTTTGTGTATGTGTGCGCGCTCGTGTGTGTGTGTGTGTGTGTGTGCGCGTGTGCGAGTGTGTGTGTGTGTGTGTGTGTGTGTGTGCGAGTGCGTGTGTGTGTGCGTGGCGTGTATGTGTGTGTATGTGCGTGTGCGTGTGTGTGTGATCCAGATTGACCTACTAAAGTATGAATTGCCGCAGTCGAAGTCCTCGGAGGACGTGACCATGTTGGGTCCGGGTGACATGGCGTTGCCGGAAGTGGCCAAGGTCGCCGAGGGGAAGAGGGCGAAGCGAGAGGCAGAGGACGAGGTGCGCATTCTGTGGCGTTTGTCGCAGTGTGTACAAGTGTGAGACGGATTGCTGCGCATGCACACACACAGACGCGTTGTTAAAGCGCGCTCTTTTGCAGCCGTCGCTTGGCGAGAAGCTGAGCAAGATGGGGATTGACGAGGCGGCGGACGCGTCGCGGTCGAAAGGGGCGCGCGCACCGCCCAAGGCGCACTCGCTGGCCCAGATGCTCGTGCAGGGCCTGCACAGCGGGGACGCGCAGCTGATCGAGGAGTGCCTCGCGAACACGAACGAGGGCGTCGTGAAGAACACCGTGCGGCGCCTCCCGAACGCATACGTCGTGCGGTTCCTGACGCAGATTGTGAACCGCTTCCAGGCAAAGCCCAGCCGAGGCCTCGCGCTGGTCGTGTGGATCCGCGCGGTGCTCGTCATCCACGCCGCCTATCTCATGTCGGTGGGTTTCAGGCGGTCTTGGCTTGGCGGTCTGTGTGCTCCCTCTGTGCGCGAGGCGGGTGCTGGCCCTCGGTGTAGCCTGTGTAACATGCGTGCACGTTCGCAGTCGCCGGATCTCGTGCGGTCGCTCGGGGGGCTCTACCAGCTTGTGGACGCACGGCTCGCAGTCTTCAAGAAGCTGATGAAGCTCAGCGGCCGCCTCGACCTCATACTGTCGCAGGTGAGTGGCCATTGCGTGGGCTGGTGCTGGTTGCTGGCCGCTGTTGAGACTCGTTGTTTGTACCAGAACGCTTACCTGTTGTCACTTTGCGCAGATCTCCGCGCGGCAGTCGGGCATGACGGTGGACAATCTCGAGGAGTTGCGACAGGCTGCTGTTGTGTACGAAGAAGGTGCACGCTGCGATGGGCACTGTGGGGTGTGCTTCGCTGTGACTGACATGATTCCGTCACTCAGACTCTGACGAGGGCTCGGAGGCGGATGCGGACGATGTGGGCGACAGCGATGATGAGAACGCGGAGGACGGGGACGAAGAGGGCGCCGAGGCCATGGACCTGGACGACATGGCGGACGGGAGCGACGAGGAAGAGGTGTGTGGGACGTTGTTTTTCGCGCGGGTGTGTGAGTGGACGACTGTGCCTGCTATTGCAGTGCGCATGCGTGTGTGGTGGCTGAGTGCGTTATTGGCTATTCAGGGCGATGAAGACATGGAGAGCGCCGAAGACGACGACGACGACGACGACGTGTGAGCAAATGAATTTGTTTGCACAAGCGTCCAGCCGCCATTAGATCGAAGGGTGGGAATGGAGGGAAGGTAGTGGGGCCGGGCTTCGAGGGCGAATGACGCTCGACGCCGCAGTGACTGTAGCTACCTGAGTCGACTAAGTAACTGCAGCTACATTTGCCGAGACGTTATGCCAATTGCTGTGCGGATCAGACTAGTCACGTGGCACAGGAGGCAGTCGGACTACTGTACAATTGAAGTGCGCTCGCTCTCTCAAACAGCTGCGTGCACGTTAGAGCGCCGAAGGGACGAAGATGAACGCCCCGGACGCCTTCGAGTCCTTCATTCTTGCCGCGGGAGAGAAAAAGTGCGCCCTCGTGTGCTTCATTTTCGCATTTAAGTTTAACCTTATGCATTTACACGTGTGCTTTTCACTTTGTGTTATCCCCCTCTGAGTTCAAGCCTTACGTCCCCTCCTTCTCCCCTCTCCTTCGTATAGAATCTCGTACGAGGATGACACCAAGATTCCCAACGCCGGCACATTCACGGTGAATAAGGAGGACCACACGCTCGGCAATCTCCTCAAGTACCAGCTGCTGCGCGACCCCCGCGTCGTGTTTGCCGGCTACCGCATGCCGCACCCGCTGGAGCACCGCTTCCTCCTCCGCGTGCAGACGGACGCGCGCGACTACACGCCCGTCATGGCCGTCGAGGCCGCGCTGCGTGTGCTGCTGCGCGACGTCGCCCTCATCCAGGAGCGTTTCAAGGTGCGTCGCTTGCCTGTTTTTCCTTCCTTTTTTGCACGTGTTGCGTGGGTTGTACCAAATCGTGCGAGTTGTGCGCGGTTTGGGGACTTGTCTGTGGCTATCAAAGTAAATCCGTGGGCATTTTATGACGTTGCGCTTTCTCTCTGCCAGATGGAGGTCGATAGAAAGGCGCCCGACGCGGCCGATCGCGATGGCTTCCTCTGAGTTTGCGCACGTGTCGTTTCGGTGGCGTCGGCGGCGGCGTGGCGTGGCGTGCGGCAGCGTGCGCGTGTGCGTGTGTCGTTGCGTTGTGCATCAAACAGGGCTATTGCGGGCCTTTTCCGAACATTCCGAGCCAGACTGTTCTACCGTGCGCCCTCCGCTGGCCTATGTGCTCTACAGGCCCACGCACACCTGATATGCGCACATGCAAGCATGCATCGTCCACTGGCGAGGCGGCTGCCGTCGGACCCCCGCGCTCTGCAAAGGGTCTATCGGCAGCCCAAACCCCCCGTCATTTTTTCTTGAACCCAAACCCAAACTTAACCGGCGCGCGCGCGTCTTCCGACTTGGGTGCCATGGAGAAGCTGAACCCCACACGCGGCGCAGGGGCATCCGCGCCCCCCGCAGCACCCGCACCCGCGCCTGCGCTGCCCACACCCGCCCCAGCGACCTGCTCGACCGGTGCAAATCCCCCCGCTCCATCCCATCCACCCGGCCCTCCCGCGGGCTCGCTCGGCAGCGGCGGCGGCGCGTCGGACGGCAGTGGTGGTGGCGCGTCGGACGGCAGTGGCGGGGGTGCGGCCGAGGGTAGTGGTGGCGGCGCGGCCGAGGGTAGTGGCGGCTGCACCGGCGCGGGGGCATCCGGCGGCGGCGCTTGTGGTGCCGCGGGTGGTCGCTGCTGTTTTGCGGCCATTGCGGATGCGATTTCGTGCAATCGGCGCAGCTCGCGCTCTTCCTTGCGGTGCTCCTTTCGCTTGACGTCGCCGTGGTTTCGCCGCGACTCGCGCTCTCGCATCTCCTGCAAGCAGTCGCCGTGAGCACGCACACAGGGAGCCCCGGGGGGGGCAGGGGGAGGGATGGGTGAATGGTGAAAGCAGACCCACCTTGAGGCGCTTCGTGTGGTGGTGGTCATACGAGCTGAGGTGGTTGCTGAACTCGGTGACCTTCGTGTACTGCTTGTCGCACGTCTCGCAGTAGAAGGCCTTCGTCACCTGCGCGGATGGAACAAAGTCAGTGCCCTCGTGCATGCACACTGGCTGGACCAGCCACGCACACGCACGCACAGTACGCACCTCCTTCAGTTCGCTTGTTATGGCCTCCTTCTTCTCCGTCTCATTCTGCGAACGAACGATGTGACCACACAGCGACACAACACATACCGACCGCACGCTGCGCACCTGCCACTTTTGCAAGAGCTCGGGCGTGACCTCCATCTCCGCCTCGAGCAGCCGCCGCTTCTCCGTCGTCTTCTCGGCCATCTCGCTCTCCATCTCCCAGCGGCCCAGGCCCACCGTGTCCTGCTTGAAGTCCAGCCGAATGGGGTCCGTCCGCCCTGCGCCGATATGGAAGTCACAGAGCGCACACACGCAGGGAAGGAAGCAGCGACGCGGGCGAAACGCACTGCAAGTTCGCGCGCATGAAGCCCACTACCACTGAGAGGGCAATGGCAGGTGATTCTTCTGCCGTACAGCTTTCCGCGGGAACACACGCACCCTGCCCCGCGCGGCCGAGTCCCGTGCCCGCCTTCCAACCCATTTTCAGCGCCAATTTGTAGCCGACATTGCTCTGAGCGTTTGGAGGCAGAGCGTACATTAGGCGCGCGATAGCACAGCGCACGTGCACTCGCAGAGTGGCGCACTCACCGCCGGAATGTGCACGTCCATGGATGCGCCAGGCACATCGCCCTCGTTCAGAAAGTCAAAGTCCATGTCATGCGCCGCGTCCTGCGACACATTGCACTGCATGAGAGGGACCTGCGGGGCGCCGAGCACAGCGGCAGTCAGAACACACCTGCGCAGCGTCGCCCCCGTCGCCCGCATCGCCCGCCTGCGCATGGAACGTTGGTGAGCACACGCGCACGGCACAACTGACGCATTCCCATACAATGCCCTTAGCAGAACTTGCTGATAGGATACCCACGGCCACCGGGGCGGGCGGGGCGTCGAGGCCCTCCCACATTGTAGAGCAGCACCACGCACGCGGCAGTGCTACACACGCGCAGCCCGCTGCAGATGCACTTTCCCTAAACTGAGCCGGGACCAATTCACTGCATTTTTTTTTGATCCTCAGCTGATCGGTGACAGGTGCATGGAAGGGTGGGTGTTACGCTTTGCCGCACAGTGGGTCCAATGGCACGTGCAACTGGGCTCTCCGCGGGCCGAGTGGATCGCGAGCATCGTCTGTCGTGTATTTTTTCTTCACTGCACCTGCGACATTCGCGCGTGCGCGCTTCGTCCTCGCGTGTCTTGCGCTTGCAGTTCTGCGCGATATGGACCCGGCGGCGTTTCTGCGCCTTGGGTCTGGGCTGCGCTTCGACCGCACCCGCTTTGGCGCGGACATCGACCTCTTTCGGAAGCGACCCGCGGCACAGGCCGAGGCGCTCCCTTTCTTCCGTGCCGGCGACAGAAAGCAGCCGCGCGCGGAGGGCGACGGGGAGGGCGACGGGGAGGGCGGTTGGAAGAAGCGCCGGCGGACAGAGGGGGGGGAAAAGAAGAATGGGGCATCGAGTGAGGACGGGCAATCCGATGAAGAGGGGCACGCCGAGGGTGTCGCGGACGCGGCGGTTGGGACGCAGGCGGGCGGCAAGCAGCCCCGCGTGAGCGTGCTCGGCGACAAGCCTCCAAAAGCCATCGACGGGTTTGAGGACCTCGTCGCGCGCTTCGGCATTAAGCGCTTCCTGGTCAACAACCTCGCCGCGGCGGGGTATGCGCAGCCGACGCCCGTCCAGCGGCACGCGCTGCCCGTGATGCTGGGCGGGCGCGAGCTGCTTGCGTGCGCGCCCACGGGGTCCGGCAAGACGGCCGCGTTTGCCATTCCCGTGATTGCGCATCTGGGCGAGCCGCGCGCGGGAGGCTTCCGCGCCGTGATAGTGTCGCCCACGAAGGAGCTTGCGCAGCAGACGTACCGCGAGTTTTCGAAGCTGTCGCATGGCCGCAAGTTCCGCATCTGCGTGCTTACGAAGGTGGGATGCGCGGGGGTCAGCGGGGCGGGCCGTTGTGCAAGCCTCCGCTGCATGCATATTAACGGCCATGTGCCTGGCTCTCCGCAGGCACTCGTCGCGGGCGCTGACTTTGGTCACCAGTCGGCGCAACGGTTCGACATTCTCATCACGACGCCGCTGCGCCTCGTCCACCTCATCCGCGCAGAGCACATTGCGCTCGGCGGCGTCGAGTGGCTGGTGCTGGACGAGGCCGACCGCCTCTTCGAACTCGGGTTCCTCGAGCAGGTCCGTTGTGTTGCGTGTGTGTTTGGTGTGAGTGTCGGTTGTGGCCTGTGTGTGTGGTGCGGGTCACTTGCGAGTGTGCTGCTGTGGAGCGGGTCCTGATCCCTTGTGCGCGTTGTGTGTGTTGCTTGCAGGTGGATGAGATTATCGCGGCGTGCTCCGGATTGGGCATTCGCCGCGCGCTCTTCAGTGCCACGATGCCCCCACACGTCGAGCAAATGGCGCGGTCGTTTCTTGTTGATCCCATCCGCGTCACCGTGGGCGTGCGGTGGGTGCGCGTGCGTGCGTTCACCTCAGCTGTGTGAGTGCGCAGCGTGATCAACGGCGTCTGACACGTGGTCCCCTGCAGCAATTCTGCGACCGACACAATCAAGCAGCGCCTGCTCTTCGTGGGCCGCGAGGAGGGCAAGCTACTGGCCATGCGGCAGCTGGTGCAGGAGGTGCGTGGCCCTGGGAATTGGGCCGAGTGCGGTGTGTGCTGTGCGGTGTGCGCTGTGCGGTGTGCGCTGTGCGGTGTGTGCTGGGCAGTGTGTGCTGCAGTGTGTGCTGCAGTGTGTGCTGGGCAGTGTGTGCTGTGCGGTGTGCGCTGTGCGGTGTGTGCTGCGGTGTGCGCTGTGCGGTGTGCGCTGTGCGGTGTGCGCTGTGCGGTGTGTGCTGCGGTGCCCAATCTGACTCAACAGCGCACCGCAGGGCCTCAAGCCACCGGTGATTGTGTTTGTGCAGTCGAAGGAGCGCGCGAAGGAGCTCTTCCACGAGCTTGTCTACGACGGCATTAATGTCGACGTCATCCACGCCGACAGGACACAGGCGCAGGTGCGCTGTGGGTGTGCCGCTTGTGCGTGTGATGGCTTGGCTGACTGCGCCCCCATATCCCGCGTTGCAGCGCGAGGCGATTGTGACCAACTTCCGCGTGGGGCGCATCTGGGTGCTCATTGCGACCGATCTCATGGCGCGTGGCATGGATTTCAAGGGCGTCGGCATGGTCATCAACTACGACTTCCCGCAGTCCGCCGTCAGCTACATCCACCGCATTGGTGCGTGCGGTGCGCCGAGGCGTGGCTGATGAATGGCATTGCATGCAAATCACTAAAATTACGTGTGCGTGTGTGTGTATGTATGTGTGTGTGTGTGCGCGCGCGTGTGTGTGTATGTGTGTGTGTGTGTGTGTGTGTGTGTGTGTGTGTGTGTGTGTATGTACGAGTGCAGGGCGTACGGGCCGCGCGGGTCGTCCCGGCGAGGCGATCACGTTCTTCACCGAGGACGACGCGGTCAATCTGCGCAGGTGCGGATGCATAATTTCCATTGCTGTTACCGCTGCATGCCGTGCCTCGTCTCAATCGCCTCTCTCGCAGCATTGCGAATGTGACGCGCGACTCGGGCTGCGACGTGCCTGATTGGATGCTGGCCCTCAAGAAGCCGGGGTGGGCGGGCGTTGCATGGGGGTGTGCAAGTTTATTTGTATGTGTGTGGGCAAGCAGGCTCTGCGGCTTTGGGCTTTGCACTGCTTACGAGCCGACTCGCAGCAAGCGTGAGCGCAAGCGCCTCGAAAAGCACCCTGTGGATCGCGATAACATCAAGACGACAACCAAGTACGACGAGCAGCGAATTGCGAAGAAAAGGCGGGTCGAGAGGCTGTTAACGCCGAGAGTGGACGTGGTGGGCTGGTGCCTAATACGCAGTGCCAATGCAGGGATATGGTGGAAGCATCCAAACGCCGCTCGGCCAAGACGAAGCGAAAAGGAGGCGATGAAGCGGAGGGGACTACTGCTGCGTCTGACGAAGACGAATGAACACGTGCCAATTGCGGCGGCCATTTGTGCGTGGGTTGATGGGACTCTGTTTAATGCGCACCCGAGCGACAATGCCGGGCGCGACACGTGACACTCGCCATGGCGGCGCCGGTGCGGCCAATCGCACCGGGCGACAGCCGAGGCTTGCGAGCACAAGCAAGCAGCGCCCATTCGATGCGGAACTCCACCGCATACTGTTATAGTGGCCACATTAACGCGTAACACACGAATCCGCGACGAGTGCCGCGGCGTTTCATCGGGGAAAGTCGAGCCACAGAGAGGGGTCGAATTCGCCCTTGATGTCGAGAAAATCCCCGAGGTGCCCGTCCACGAGCATGTTCTCCCCGCTGCCCAGCACCGCGTCGAAAATGTCCGACGCCGGCATTCCGTCCTGCGCCACGGCAGCAAACGCATCCCCTGCGCACAGACAAACGTGCACGCCTGTCAGCGCCCCAGTCGCATCAATCCCCGCCAGCCACACAACAACCGCTCACCGTCAGTCGAGGCCTTGGCGTCCGCGAAGAGGGCATTGGGATCGAAACACTCCATCATTGCTTCGGCGCCACCATCTGCCATTGCACGCACAGCACGTAAGCCATCAAAGGCGTGAAATGCGCACAGACAAAGGACTCGAACCCACCGTCCAATTCCGACACAGGCTTGAGGGACCCCTGCATTTGTGAGTCGCCGGTGCGCCCGTCCATGGCGTGGTCTGTGGTGCCCGCGACGACGACCTGCGGCACGGGGGAGACGGCCTTGGCGCCGGCGGGTGCCACCTGCCCGCCCGTCATGCTCATCTGCAGCGACTCTGGACAGAGTACTCCTGCTGCATGAGGTGCAGCTGCTCCATCTTGATCATCTTCAGCCGCTCGCGCTCATACTGCGGCGCAAGGGAAAAAGGAAAGGGGAATGGCGCCTTAGCAGGTGAATACGGTTCGCCCATTGCGAGGGACTGTCACGGCCAGTCGCGCACCTGCAAGCGCTGCAGGCGCATGAAGTGGGCATCGCGGGCCTCTTGCGACTGCCGCAGCATTGCCTCGCTCGCTTCGTCGCCCTCAAAGGGCTCGGCCGGGCTGCCGTGTCCGGACAGGCTCCCACGCGCTGAGTGCGACAGGTCGCGCGTGGGCGGGCGCGGCTGTGGGCCGGACGAGTGCTGCCGCTGGTGAGCCACGAGCGGCGCGCCCGGCGCAGACGACGGCGATCCAAACACGGGTAGCGATGGTGACCGCCGGAACTGCGTGCTGTTCGAGAGCGATTGCTGCATGTGCACCTGCGGAAACGTCCCCCGCGGCGTCTTGGGGTGCCCCGGGGCCTCCGGGAGCGCGTGCCCCTCAAGGCCAAGCGCCGATGACTGCACGCTGCCCGCCCGCTTGCGCGCCGCCGGCATCGCGAGGGTCCCGCCGGACGTGTCCATCTGTGTCGCACGCTGCAGCTGCTGGTCGAGCTCGTGCTGCTGTTGGAGCATGTGCGGCATGGGTGCGCTTGGAGGGGCCTTGCGTGCCTGCCCCGACCGCGCCTGCTTGAGATACAGCTCCTGCATGTCAATGTTCGTGCGAGGGTCTGTCCACGTCGTCGTCTGCGTGGCGTGACTGGAGAATACGGCGATGGTCAGCAGGGACTGTCAGGACACGGGCCAGGCAGCTGCACTCACTTGATGAAGTAGATCATGCCATCCGGCGTCACGCCCTGTTCCCAGTTGGGCGGCAGAGGCACTGTGGCACAGGCGCGGGTCAGCCGTGCGGACAGCGCATCACGACACGAACGGGGAGATGCAACGCCACTTACTCTGCTCGGCACTTGCGGGGTCGACGACAACAAACTCCCATTTCTTGGTGTTCTGAGGCGCCGGCGTCCTCTGCTCTCCCGACGGCGTCCGCGAGTGCGCCGGCGACACAGCCGCCAGTTGTTGCTGGGTGCCACGCGTGGGCCGGTGTGTGCGAGGGTCGACCCATGTTGTTGTTCGTTCGACGTGGCTGCAGAGGGTGATGCATGAGAAATCCCGTGCGCGCCATGCGACACACCACACACGTCCCTCTTGGCGCAACACTCACTTGATAAAGTACGTCAGACCGTCCGGCGTCACGCCCTTCTCCCAGCCCGGTGGTAGCGCTGCACACAAGCGACGGGATCGAGTCGTGAGTTACTGTTACCCGCGGGCGACAACAAAAGCAACGGTCAATTTGAAGACAGGGCACTCACGGATAGAGTCGTCCACGGGAGAGTCATACGGCGACGTCCGGTCGCTCGTGGGTGCGCCGAGCGAGTTGCGCCGTGCGTGCAGGATGCTCTGCGCCTGTTCGTTGAACGACGGCTCGCGCGAGTGCAGCGACAGTTGGCTGAACTCGAGCGCAGACGTTACGCTCGAGTCGCGCGAGTGGAAGGCGCTCGTGGGCACGCTCGCCCCCGGCGGCTTCCCCAGCGGGTCGGGGGACGAGAGGGACGTCTCGCGCGAGTGGTTGATGCTGCCCGACAGGCCCTCGTGGAAAAACGTCGCCGTCAGAGCGCCGTTCCGGTGCGACTGCGGCGGACGCGCAGTCGTGCCCCAGATGCCCTTGAGGATGCCGACATACTCTGCCGGCAGCGGCGACTTGTGCCCGTCCTTTTTGCGCTTCCCATTCTCGTCGATTTTTTCGAGCGTGCTGTCGGGCGACTTTTTTCGCTGAGAGCCCTTCTTGGCCGTCAGAAACGGATGGGGAAACGTCCGCTTCTTCTTCTTCTTGCTGTCCTCCGAGTCCTGCTGCGCCGCGAGCGTCTTCTGCTCGGCGTTGAACCGCTCGATGAAGTCGACGAGGTCCGACGAGCTCTCCATTTCACGCTGCGCCGCTGCGCAGGCCCCTCACACGACCACCATAGCCCGCGCAACAAGATCGGCGTCCGCCGCCACCGCCTTTGTTGGCCCAGCAAAATTGGCGCCGGTCGCCAAGCAGGAGGGACTTGGCCGTGCGACGAATCCGCGAGTGTTTTGGGGGGCTTGTTCGTGGTCGCAGTGCGAGAACTAGAAAAAACAAAAAAACAGAAAGGGCGCTCGACCCGCCGCACAGCAGAGCACCCCCGGGCGAACTTGCGCTCTTGTGCGCTGTGTTGAGCGCGGTGCGTGGAGAAGAAGCAAAGCGCGCACGAAGGGCAGGCAAACACACCGCGGTATGCGCTGCCCCCGTCTCAGAGGGAACCCATTGTAGCCACCGAAACAGAGCTTTGGGTGCGCCGCGGGCGCATCGTGCATTTAGTCCGGGGTCGCGTCTGGTACTGAGACGGTATCGGGCACCAATAGCAGACCGCATGATGATCCCATGACGGACTCATGACATCACAGGGTGACACCTAAAAAAAGGACTGTGGCTGATCGGCGACGATTTCACCCGTTTTTAACAACACACAACGCACGGCGCAGCGACGCGCAACGCACGCAATCACAATTCTTCACGCAAATGCAATGGCCACGCGAAACAGCGCGCCTAGACAGTGCTCAGCAGCAGCGCGACGCCCTCCATCACCCAGTGTTCCGGGGGCAGCGTGCTGCGCAGCGCGCACTCGAATACAATGTTCCCCTCGCCACGCGCAGCACCTCTGTAAACGGGGCACTTGTACGCAGCCTCCGCACTCGCGGCTTCGGCCTTTGCACGTCGCTTTCCTTCGGTCGGCTGCGTGGCATGGGCGCCAGACTCCTCCACGAGCGCGGCCGTGACGTGGACGACGGGCAGTAGGGTGTGGATCACCTTGGCAGCCGACTCGCAAAGCACGCCCGCGCGACGGTCCCAGGCGGCGCCCTCGAGGTACAGCCCATGCACATAGATGCCCTCTGTGGGTCCCTCGACAATGTCCTCGCGCGACTTGCGGAGCACCTCGGTCTGCAGCGCCACCGAATCGAGCGCCCACCCCGGACGCGACCGCGCCGTTTCCTGGCGCATGGCCGTGAGCAGCCCCTGGGGATTCGCAAAGCCCGCGAGCCAGAACGACTTGGGACGGCCCTCGCAGAGCCACCCACGGAACTGCGCCGCGCGACTCTGCAGGTCGGCAAACCACGACGCCAGGGCGCCCGCAGCCCACGACGCGGCCTCCCAAGCGCGCGGGGTGCGACCGGCGAACAGGGCGTCGCCCACGGCAAGAAGGGCGTCGCTCATGACGGCGGCGCCAGCAATCGCACGCCGCAGCTCGGTGAGGTCGCCCGTGATGTAGGCAAGCACGCGCGAGATGCGCTCGATCTCCTGCGCGAGGCAAATGTGCATGGGCAGGGCGGCGCCCATGGCCAGCAGGCGGCCGGACACGTCGCCGGGAACGAACTGCGCCGGCATGCGCGAGAGGAGGTCTTGTGCAATGCCGTCAATCACCTGTGCGTAATGTTCGTTAGTGGAAGAAGGGAAGGCAAGCGACGGTTTCCTGCTACAGCACGTGGCCATTTGCCATTCGTACGCGCGCAAGATAAACACACCTGTTCGCGTGCGACGGCAGAGATCCCAGCCATTTCCCGCGGCTGGAGCTCCCCCATGGCGGCAAAGAGCGCCTCGGCCTGTGCGGCGCGACACGCAATGTCTGCGTTGGCGTGAAGTCCAAACAGCCGCGGGCTGTCGGTCGCCGGGAGCGACTCAATCGCACCGCGGAAATCTGCCAGCTGCGCACACCGCGCCATCGGATAGCGCGCGGCAAATTCAAACGAATCGGTAAACACCGCCTCCGAGAACCACTGGTTGCCGTACGCTCGGAGGAGCTGCATGTCGCGGCCATCGGTCACGCGCCCGCCGTAGTGGATGTCGCAGATCATGTAGCGCACGGCGGGCCAGGAGATGGGCTTGCGGGGGTTGAGGTCGTAGAGGTAGCCCTGCAGGAACTGCACGCTCGCGGCGAGGTCGGCATGGTTGAACTCGTACGGCACATTCCAGCCGAGCGCGCCAAACTTGCGGCGCTCCTGCACGGCCGTGTGCATGAAGGCGATCGAGTAAAGGAGGGGGCGAAAGTGGGGCCCCTCGACCGCGTCCAGCATCTCCTGCGTCACCCACTGGAACGTGCGGCGGAGGCCGGCCTGCAAACCAAAGAGTCAGGGTCGACCCACTCTACTAGAGCGCAACACAACAGCGAAGGACCCACCTTTACGCCCTGCGGGGGCTCGTTCGTGAACGGAATGGTGCTGTGCAGGAAGACGACGGGGAACGCAGGGTGCGGCTCCGTGGTGACCCAGAGGCGGAAGGCGGCGTGGGGCGCCTTGTGCGATCCAATGGTCGCGATCAGCTCCTCCAGGAACTGGGCCCGGCAATGGTACGACATGAGACACATCGTTGCGCGCAAGCAGAAAACAATACACTTTCGCACAGACACACTCACCGGCAGGCACAGGTGGCAGTTCTGCAGCAGCAGCCACCCGCCGCCCACAAGCAGCGTTTTCAGGAAGTCGCGCGCGACGATCTCCTGGCCCTGGCCCATGGACACGGCGCGGAAATCGACCTTGCGACGGCGGGCGGCGGCCTCGATCATCGACGACGGATCCGAGCCCTGCGAGAGGAGGCCGAGCAGAGGCACGCACGGGGACGCATCGTCCGCGAGGGCGTCCACGTCCACCGACGGCTGCTCGTTGTACTGCGCACCAAATGTCTCGGCGATGACGAGCTCGGCCGCAGGAAGGACGCGGTCCGGACACAGCGCACGGATCAGGAGGAGCCGCCGCAGGGGGTCGTGCGCCGCGTATGTCGGGTCGGGGCACGGCTGCGACTCGGGGGCGTCCAGCGAGAACCACTTGCGCCACAGCTTCTCGTTCGATGCAATGCGGTCGAGCACCGATCCGAAGAGGCGCAGGCGCACAAGGGCGCTGAGGTTTTGCCACGTGACGTCCGGCATCCACGCGTACGGCCGCTTTGGCAGCGACGCGGGATCGACAGTGCTGCCGCCGCGCACAAAGAACGCGAGCTCCTCGGGATCGAGGCGCCCACTCTGCAGGCCGATTTTCAGGGCGAGGTTGACGAGGAATAGGGGGCGGTGCACGGTGTAGAGGCCGCGCGCGACGCGCTGGTAGACGAACCACGTGACCTGGTCGGCCATGGCCCGCACGCGCGCCACCGAGGTCCCCACGGCCGCGCCCTGCAGCGACGCGAGCGCGCGGTCAAAGACGTCGAGAAACTGGCGTAGGGACACCTGGTACATCGGGTTGATGGCGGCGAGCTCCGCAGTGGCAAAGAAGAGCAGGCTCCCACGCGACGCCGCCGCGCGGTACTCCTCTCGCGCTGCGTTGATTTTGCGCTCCGTCTCCTCTGCCACGCGCAGCTTCTCGCGAATGTCCGCCGCCGTTCGGCGCGAGTCCTCGAGAGCCACGACGAGCGACTCATCCTCCAGCAAGGAACTGCCGTCGCCCGTCGAAAGCCGCTGCAGCAGCTCCAGTTCCATGTCCTGCGCCCGCTTCCGATTCGCGCTCACGGACGCCACAAGCGCTCGCCGCTCCATCTCAA
>CALSCQ010001355.1:2500-10306 GCA_943704525.1 Pigoraptor vietnamica | reverse complement strand
CCCCCGAACTCATTCCTTGAACACCAGCGCGGCATCACGGGCCAGTGGGTGTGGGCGCGCGTGCCTTTGTCCGTTTTGAAAACGCCAAATTATGACGCGTGCACGGTCGACGTCATTACGTTCGGAACGCTGGCGACTGAACAGCGCATCTACGTCTCGGACGTGCGTCTAGTCGGTGGGTGCCCGTGAAGTGTCCCTCCCGTCTTCCCTTTCTTAAATTGGAGGTTTTTTTCCGGCTGTGTCCTGCCAGGGCCGGGTCTCGGCCTTCCCCCGGGCGCGTTTGTGGAATCCAGGTCCGCAGGGGACAGCGCCATCGTCCTCCTGTACGACTCGTACGCGGAGTCCGCGCCGCCGTCGCAAGATCCCGGCGACTACACAGTTGACGGCGAGCATCCGGCGAGCGTCGGCCGTTGGTCGGTCGCGCGAGGCCAGTCCGCCTTTAACTGCCAGCGCGTCAACGTGCGCCACCACATTTACCTCGTGCTGCCCAACGGGGCAAAGCTTCGATCCGGCCACGTGTACGCGATCCGTTCCGTGGGCCGGGATGGGCCCGTGGCGCACGACTTCCATTTCGACGAGGGTGTTACCTTGTGCGAGTGCCTGAAGGTGAACCAGGTCGGCTACTCGCCGCTGTCGAGCGCGCGCCGCTACGCGCACCTCGCGGTTTGGCTCGGGCAGCTGGGGTCGCTGAAGCTGGCGTCGCCGCCCGAGTTCCGCGTCGTTCGGGTGGCGGACAACGTGACCGTTTACGCGGGCGCTGCCGATCCCCCCATCGACGACCGCAAGCTGTCGTACGGCAGCGGAGAATACATCTACCGCCTGAACCTGGCCGGCGTCCCCGAGGGTGGCCTCTACCGAATCGTCGTGCCGGGCGTCGGCGCGTCGTACACGTTCGGCATTGGCGGCGCGTACAGCCGGCACCTTGGGTACGTGACGATGCGTGGCCTATACCACCAGCGCTGCAGCATTGAGCTGCCCGCGCGGTTCACTGCACACGTGCGAAACACGTGTCACACGCACGCCGAGGACACCGACGCGGACCCCATGGCCGGCAACGGATTCATCTACGACGACGGCCCTGACCGGCCGATGGCGGGCGGTTACCACGACGCCGGAAATTTCGTGCGGCACTTCTCCCACACTGTCGTCCCTGCGACGCTGCTGAATGCCTATGAAGCGTACGCACACGTCCTGCGCGACGGCGGGCTCGACTTTCAGGAGTCTGGCAATGGGATGCCCGACCTGCTCGATGAGGCGCTATGGGGTGTGCTCTTGTATGAGACGCTGCAAGAGGAGGACGGCGGCGTGCGCGCGGGAACGGACTCAACGAGCCATCCGCTGCCTTACGGCTTCGTGCACGCGTCGAACGACACCCTCGTCTACAAGACGTACAAGCGGTTCTGGCACTCGACCATGAGCGCGGCGGGGATGTTCGCGCATGCATCTCGCCTCGTCCGTCCGTTCGACTCGGCCCACGCAGACACGTTGCTCGTGCGCGCGCAAAGGGCGTGGAGGTGGGCCGAGGACGCGAAGGTGGGCAATAAGCGTGCTGCGCAGAGGATGTACGCCGCGCTCCAGCTGTACGTGGCGACGGGAAACGACAGCTACCATGCTACCTTCAAGGCAGAAGCCGCGTCCTTGAAGTGGCCGGCGCCGTACCCGCAGGTAAGCCAAGGCGCGCGCATGCTTTTTTTATTTTTATTTTTTTACTGTACTCGACGCGCGCACGGGTGACACGGGCGACACGCTAACGGACGCACCATTGCGCAGTGGTACCGGCCAGACTATTGGAATTATTTGACACTGTGGGAGGGCCAAATCATGGTCCCCTACTTTTACAGCTACATTCTTCTCAACGCGACGGGCTTGGATGCCAAGTACCAAACGAGCGCGTGGCCTGGGACACGTGGGGCGCGCCCCTTTCCGGTCGACCCGGAAACGCTCCGCACGGTTCGCGAGTGGCTGGATCTCAAGAGCGACGAGTTTCTCGGCGCGATGAAGGCGCACGTCTACCCGATGGGCTCGCCGCCGCAGGTCGGCTGGGGCTCGCTCACTGCGCAGGGTGCCTATGCCGAGCCACTTCTGCTGGAATACCGCTTAACGGGCGACCCCGAGCTGCTGGATGCCGTCGTCGCGCTCGCCGACTATGCCGTCGGGCTCAACCCTCTGGGCAAGTCGTTCATCACTGGGCTCGGGTCCGACCCCCCGGTGAGCCCGCTCAGCCTCGAGAGCTTTTTCCACGAAGTGGCCGGTCGGGGCCCGCAACCGGGCATTACCGTGTACGGTCCGTTCGCGAACCCGTCCGAGATTGCGTACGAGTACCAGGTCTGGAGCGCAACGTACCCGAACTGGCCCCTGCTCCCTGAGCAGAGGCGGTGGGCGGAGGGCTTCTCGTTTGTGTCCGCGAACGAATACTCAGTGACGTCTCCCCTCCTGCAAAACGGGATCATGCACATCCTGCTCGCCGGCCTGCACGATGAAAAGGCGCGCGTGAGCCGCAGACTCGCTGCCAGCAAAACCGGTGGGTGTGTGGCTGGGCGACACTGATTTTCAAAAGAAGTCGTCTTGACGGAGACTAACCGTGGGCGAGGCCCTGTCCCCAGATTGCTCACAGTTTCTGTACGAGCCTCGATCCGGCGCCGCCCTCGCCTGCACCGGCGGCGAGTGCTTCCGCATGGCGCAGCTCAACACCCTTCGCCCCTTTGGCTGGAAGGGTGAGACTGATTATTCTGTTTATCCTGACGATAATGACCCGCCCCCCCGCCCCCCCTTTCCCCTCTCACGCGCATCGCCTGTGCACGGATTGCAGCGCTGAGAGTGCCGGCGTCGATTGCCAGCATCGACTGCAGCGACGCCGACGGTCGCATCTTTGCTCGAGCGAGCAACGGCTCGAGGCACTGGAGCGCGGACGGGGGATGCACCTGGTCTCATCTCGCGGATGCGAGTGTCGTGTGTGAAGGTCCCGGCTACAAGTTTCCTCGCGATGTCTACCCGGAGAGCTCAGACCCAGAAGCGGCGCAATTTGTCGCTGGTGCATCGCTGAACGGGCTCCCGGAGGGAAGTGTCGATGGGCCGTACCATGTGGCCTCATCGGGCATATTCATTTACGACGAGGCGCGGGCGGCTGTGCGCAAGATCGCCAACTGGCAATGTGGCCGCTGCCGCGCCGAACCTTGATAAAACGTGTTCTTCTCGCCGGCAATTCGCACTAAATTGTCTTGAGCGAAAACGCGCGTTTGTCCGAAGAAGGCGTGGCCGAGCACATCGACCTGCAAGGCACTAGACGCAATAGCTGAATTCTTCTACATGTAGCTGCAATTCGTCGCCGCGCGTGTTTAGTAGGTTTGCGTTGCCAACAGCACGTTAGGCGAGACTGCGCTTGCTGGCCGCCGTAAGCTGGTACGTGTCGGCGTCCATCGACCGTCCGGACAGCGGCCGCCCACGCCGCATCAGCTGATCGAGCACGTCCACCGGCTCGGCCACGCTGACCGCACTGGGCGCCGCGGTTACCCCCATGGTCTCCAGCCGCCGAAGGCGCTCCTCGTTCTTGCGGGAGATGGACTCGAGGTTGAACGACGCCGTCGACTGGCCGCCAGGGCTAGAGGCGCGCATGCCCGACGACACCGTGGGCTGCGGTGCGGCACCCCCCCACTGCTTGCGGGCGCGTCGCCCGTGGGCTGCAGGAAGGCGGGCGCCGCCGTCCACGTCGAGCATGGATTCCGCAGCGGCCACAAAGCGGCTGTCGGCGTGGAGCGATGCGCGCGTGTGACGGCCGTCGTCGATCGAGATGGACGACGCGGCGGCACCCACGCGCCCCCCGTACGACGCGCGCATGTCGTTGAGCTCGCGCGCCTGCTCCCGGAGCACCGCCCGCTGCTGCGCGTCCAGGGTGTCGCCGGACCGCGGCGGCTCCGGATAGCGCTCCATCACGCGCCGGCGGGTGCTCGGGTTCGTCTCGCGGTACTTGAGCGAGTCGAATTCGCGGGCAATTTCGTTCGACGAGGGCGACCGTCCGCGCCGCGGGGGATTGAGAATGTCCATGATGTCAAGGTCGCGGTGTCCGTCCACGCCAGGGCGCGAGGGCACGTACGTCGACGGCGGCTCGGCAACAGCGCGAGGGAGGGGAGGGACGTACGGCGCCGCATCCGGGGTGTGCGTACGGACCGTCCCTGCGAGCGGAAGGCGCGCCTGCAGCTGCGCGACAGACTCCTGCCCGCGCGCCATCTGCGTCTCGAGCATCTTCTGTTCCGTCTGCAACTGCTTGCGCATCGCCGTCAGCTGGTCCATCACTTTCCGCGTCGACTCCTCCGGGTCGCTCGCCGCGGCCGCCGCCCGACTGGTCGCGGACGAGGCCTGCGTGTCACGTGCGGGTGCGGCGGTGGCGACGGCGGGCGGGGAAGCGCCGCGAGCGTCCCGCATCGTTGGAATGGGCGGCGATGCAGGGCGCGCGTCTGCCGCCGTTCGCAGCGTGGGAATCGGTGGCGAGGGGGCCCTCGGGGCGGCGGACTGCGCGGGCGCGGGTTCGGTCGCCGCCCGACGCGCCTCGTTCTTCTTCCGCTTGTCTTCGAGCGCGCGCTGCTCAGCCTCTGCGCGCTGGCGGATGAGCTCCTCCTGTTGCTTGCGCTGGTTTTCTTCCTTCTGCCGGCGCTCCTCCTGCTCGCGCTCGTACTGCCGCTTCAGCTCATCGCGCTCGCGCTGCAGCCGCGCCGCCTCCCGCGCCTCTTCCTCCTGGGCCTTCTGCTGCGCGAGGCGCTTCGCAGCCGCCTTCTCTTCGACCTGCCGCTTGAGCTCGTCTTGGTACGATAGCTGTTGCGCGGCCTGCGGATTGGCCGCGCCCGGCATCGGCGGCGACAGCACGCCCTGCGGCGGCGGAGGCGCGCCGTAGCCGAGGCTGCCGTACGCAGTCGTCGATCCCATCGTCGATCCCATCGTCGATCCCAGTCCCAGCGCGCCAGGCGGAGAGAACGAGCCCTGCAGTCCCGCGCCGGCGCCAAACGTGGCCTGGACCACGGGGGCCCCAGAGTACAGCGGCTGCGGTGCATTGATCGCTGCGCCGGTGACATTGGCCACGTGGATGGCCTTCAGGTTGGAGACGACGTTCCCCGCGGCATCGCGATGGGGTGCGCCGGCGCCCGCGCGGCCAAAGGGGTTGTAGGCGGCAATCTCGGCGTCCTTCATCTGGTCGTACCGCGCCGCCTCCGCGCGCTGGTGGGCCTTCTGCGCGTCCTTCGCGCGCATCTGCTCCTCGAGCTCCCGTCGGTAGGCACTCTTCTTGTCTTCGCCAAGGAACGCGCCCGAGGGACCCGGCGGCGACATGGCGCCTCCAGCAGCTCCCATTGCCCCCATGCCTCCCATCGTCATTCCCGGCGCGCCCATTCCGCCCATGGTCCCTGCCATCATCGGCCCAGCTACCCCCATCGGTCCCACTGCTCCCACTGCTCCCATCGGCCCCATTGCTCCCATCGCTGCGCCAAGCCCCAGCGCGCCCATCGGTCCGTACCCGGGCGCACCCCCGGGAGTTCCCCACGTCGCCTGCGCAGAGCCCAATCCACCGCCAAATCCATTCGCACCCGCTGCCACGCCGAACCCATTCGCACCCGGTGCAACAAACCCTCCCGCGCCCTGCAAGGATCCCCACGAAGCTCCGAACGGCGCCATTGCGGACGGCGCACCGACGGTGGACATTCCGCCGGCAAACGCACCCGGACCCGGGGGTGACATGTACCCCGAAAGGGTATAGACGACGTTGCCGCCGGCATCGCGAATCGGCGCGCCGGCACCCGCGCGGCCAAAGGGGTTGTAGGCCGCCGCCTCCGCCAACTTCGCCTGGTCGAAGCGCATGTTGTCAGAGCGCTCGCTCTGCTTCTGCAACGTTTTGGCGCGCATCTGCTCCTCCAACTCGCGACGATACGCCGTCTTCTTGTCCTCGGCCGCCGCCTGCGCACGCATCGACGGCGTCTGCAGACCGGTACCGCTCCCGGGTGTGCTTTGCGCTTGGCCTGCGGGTCCCTGTCGCGGCGGCGTGGCATACGACAGCTGCTGACCCTGCGCCGCCTGCAGCGGTTGCGTCGCCATCGCGTTGGTGGCACCACCCCCTAATGAACGGCCCTCCAGCCGCGCGAGGTATTCCAGTTTGTCTGCAGACGACAGGCCGACAGACGGCGGCGAAATGGCCAGCGCGTTCGTCGCAAAGCTGTCTGGCTCGCGAAAACGCACGCGAGATCGCCCCCGGCGCAGTTCGTCCAGGAGGTCGTCGGAGCCGACCACCGGTGGGCGGTAACCGTCGTCCACGCGCCACACGCGGTCGCCGTAGTTCGACTGCTCACTGTGCGCCACACGCGACCCCGCGCCTTGCCGTGCGGCCTCGCGAACGGTGTCCCCCTCGCGTGCTGCGTGTGCGTGCGACGTGCCACTGTCCGTCCTGCCCCCAAGGTGCGCCGAAACGCCCCGGTCCACGCGCTCCCCCAGACGCGAGTCGCCGCCATCGCCCATCGTACCCGGCCGACTGAAGCTCTCGTCCCCCGTCAGCCGAGAGTCTCCGCGGCCCGTGTCGGACGTCCCGGGCACTCCGTCGTCAAACTCGTTCGTGCGGCGACGGCGACGCGTGCCTCCGCCGGAACGCAGATACTCGTTGTAGTCGCGCGCCCGCTCATCGCGCAGCTTTTTCGCAAGCTGTTCGCGCTCGCCGACGATGATCGCGGCCATTTCGACTGCGCCGTCGGACGACGTCGTTCTTCGCCGCCTGCCGCCATTGTTCTTGAGGTACTCGCGGTATTCGCGGGCACGCTCTTCCTTCAACTTGCGCGCACGCTCTTCGCGCTCGCCCAGAGAGAGCATGTTGTCTCCTGTCCCTATCCCAACTGCCAAAACGACAAGATAAGGATGAGAGACGCGTTTTGTGCGTGACGTGCTGGTTTGAAAATGCCGTACGAGAAATGCCTCTTCACGATGCGCCCTTGCGGCAGTAGAAGACGATGAATGTCCATGGATCCTCGTGATGTCGACTTGACAACCATTGGTCACGTGGTATGATTGTTACGCGCGTGAGAAAGCGACACTCTTCTTCCTGGTGCGCTTGCTTCTCTTCCCATGTCAGTCTCGCGTTCTTGCCGATTGCTTTCTCTGGTGAGCGTAATGTACAAAGCTGGCGCACGCCTTTGTACCGCGTATTTGAAAGTGCGTCGGCGATGTGTCCTGGTGACTTAGTGAGTCTGGAGTTAGTCTCTCTTGAATGAACTTCGATTGCACCGCGTGTGAACACGTGTAGTGCGGGTTATCCGAAAACAGCGACCTTTTGCCCAACAGCCGACATAGCCGTCATATGCAAACTGATGGTCGAAATGCCTCACGCCAGCATCGCTGAAATGGCTTCAATTGTCGGGGAGCGTAGGACGGGAAAGTACGGGTGAAGCCTGAAAAGTTCTGCCGTCGAGATACTGCCGACCGCACACCATGCGCACCTCCTCGGTGGTGGCGCAAGTAAACGCAGCCGTGTTGCCGTCCGGGCTCGCCCCAAGGATAACGCCGCATTCAGAGGCCAGCTCAGTTTTGACGATGGCAGTGCGGTCCTCCGCACTCGCCTTGAATGCCCGGCTTCCCAGTGCGTCCGGCAGGAGTGCAATGGCCGCGGCTTCCATCGGCGGATGGACAACGTCGAATGTTAGCGACGCTTTGGCAAGAACGCGGGCCATTGGTGTCACAGAGACGTGACACGTCGTGGACCGAGTCCTCTTCAAAGTGCCAGGGCGCGTCGGGAACGGGCGTCAGGCGAATGCCCTCGCTGGCGAGGATGACGGCGGCAAGATC
>CALSCQ010001351.1:0-18675 GCA_943704525.1 Pigoraptor vietnamica | reverse complement strand
CTCTCTCTCTCTCTCTCTCTCTCTCTCTCTCTCTCTCTCTCTCTCTCTCTCTCTCTCTCTCTCTCTCTCTCTCTCTCTCTCTCTCTCTCTCTCTCTCTCTCTCTCTCTCTCTTCCCCCTTCTGCTGACACACCTATTCCACACTCGCACACCCTCAGAAAGTGCTGCAGACGATAAAGGACACGATGGCCGCCGTCGACACGATCATCAAGGGCATATCCCACATCGAGAGCGCCGCATCGGTCATCACCAAGTGCCCCGTTGCTGCGATTGTTTCGATCGTGGAGACTGTCATGAACATGCTCATGGCCGTCGTTCAGGTCATCCGCGACGTCTTCTCACTTCGCGACACGCTCGGAGCGGCCTCTGGTGCGTGCGCAGCGCAGCTGTGTGGCGTGCATCTGGCGCTTGCACGCGTAGGCAGCTTGTTTTCTCCGGCGGATTGCGTTGCTGTTGTTGTTAACCCCTGCCACAGCCGGCAGAAACTCGGTCTGGGCGCAACTGAGGATGCTTCGCGCGCGGTGGTCGTACAGCTGGAATGGCGTCGATCCGAAGGACCCGACGCCTGGCCAAATAGACCCGGGCCCAGCGGCCTCTCCGCTGACGCAGCTGTCTGATCTGTACAAACAGGTCAACTGCCCCAATGGGAAGACGGTTATGGTGAAGGTCAAGAACGCCGTCGGGCTTGTCGACAGGATCAAGCAGATGTTCTCGTCGTTCAAGCGATTGTGGGTATCTTGGGCTCCGAGTGACGCTGTGCTATCTCGGTGCACTGCGCGGGCATGATTGTGTGTGTGTGTGTGTGTGTGTGTGTGTGTCTGTGTTTATGTGTGCGCGCGTATGTGTGTGTGTGTGTGTGTGTGTGTGGTGTGTGTGTGCGTGTGTGTGTTTGTGTGCGTGTCTGTGTGTGTTGTGTGTTGTGTGCGCGCGCGCGTGTGTGTGTGTGTGTGTGTGTGTGTGTGTGTGTGTGTGTGTGTGCGTGCGTGCGTGGGTGTGTGCGTGCGTGTGTGCGCGTGTGTGTGTGTTTGTGTGTGTTTGTGTGTGTGTGCTATTCCATGTTGTCCACTTTCCATTGTTTCGTGTGTCGTGCGTCAATCGCACTGCGTCCTCAATCTGGACTGCATTTCGACCCTCGTTACCCCCCCCCCCCCCTCTTACACACACGCACAAACACACACACGTTTCTCCCTCTACTCTGTCGCCGTGTTTGTGTTTGCGTGCGGCTGTGGCCTTTTGGTGCGTGCTGATGAACGAAGTTGCGTCGCTTCCGCCCGCAGCAAAGAGACCGTCTCGAACAAGATCAGCCAGCTCCGCGGTGGCAACTTTCACAAGAGCTTTCCGAAGAAGCTGCGGCAGTGCCAGAACCCCAAGGTGTGCAACAAGGAACGCGTGTGCGACACGGCGACGTGCGGGCCGTGCGGCTGCAGCGGTGTGTGGGGCGTCTCGAAACTCGACGCGGAGTTCAAGTGCCGCGGCGACGTGTTTTCCAAGATTGGCGCCAAGCTGGATGAAGTGCGTTCCGTAAAGATAAAGGACGACGGCGTGGTGGTAACCGACTTCACTTACCCCGACGGCATCGACGTCGTCGTGAAGGACAAGCAGGAGATTGGGGCGCCCTTCAAATGCAAGATCACGGCCTTCACGTCGGCCAAGGACTACAGCGGCTGGATCGAGGTCGTCGGGACGGACGGCTTTTGGAAGAACAAGTATGTGCGCGTCGATCACGTGAACATTCTGTACATCAACGCGGCCGTCGGCAAGGAGCTCGCGCAGGGGGAGACGATGGGCACGGCCGCGTCGTCGTCAGACATGGCCAAGATGTGCGGCACAAAGGCGGGAGATTCGCCGCTGCTGTTCGTGCACGTGTCGGCGTACACGTACACGGACGGGAAGAGGAACTTTGACGACCCGACGCCGTTCCTTGCGAAGGGCTTCCTGGACGACCTGCGTGGGTGTCCCTGTCCAGTGCAAGCCTTGTCGTCCGTCTTTGTTCGGGGATAGACAGACAGCTACGTTTGTTATCGCTTGTGTCTGGCATGCTATCTTCACCCGTGTGCGATGCTGCTACGTGCCGTTACTTGCGCGTTCTGACGGTTCACTAACGTGTGCCGGCATGCAGTCCCTCGGGTGTCTGCGAACACCATCTTCCTCAACTTCCTCGGCAGACCCATCGTCTCGCCTCGCCCGCTCACCGGCGCAATCGGCGACGCTGCCAAAGCCATCAGGGACAAGGCCAAGGGAAAGGACAAGGAAGCGCGCAGTGCGGACGACGAGATCATCTACCGCCTGCGCCGCGACGGAGGGTCCGACCAGGACGTGTGCTCGTGGGTGTCTTTTTACTTTTATTTTATTATTATTATTTTTCATTGCTACTCACCATCCCCCTCCCCCTTTCACGCTGCTCTTGTGTGTAGCGTTCCCAGTGTGTTAGCCGCTGTCTTTGACTTGGCGGTTTTTTCTCTCTCACGCGCAGTGCCGAGCTGGTCAACCTGCCGGACGCGTGCGTTGACACGGGTAGCCCGCAGCCAATCTTCCTCAAGACATACAAAGTGGGTGCGCGCGGAGGCCTTCTCCATTCACTGCCACTGTGAAACAAAGTAGTGAGTGGGATGGGCTTTTATCCCTCTATGGTTTCGGCGCGTCTCTCCCTTCTGCTCTGCACACCGCTTACCGACTCCCACATGACTCCCACTTGCGTTGATGTTGCCCTGCACCCCATCGCAAACAGATTATCGAAGTGACGTTCACGTATGCCATCGGGTGGGTTTTGTGTCTCAGGGCGCACTGTTCAATACATGTGCACGCACGCACGCACATAAACGCACAAGGGCCGTCGAGCTTGATTTTCATTCCAGCCTGACTTTGTACAACCGGACACAAGTCACGCGCGTATCTCCGTCGCATGCAACAATGGCCCGTGCGCTCACTTCATATTTGCCTGCCGCAGCCCTGTCTTGATGGAGGTGTCGATCTCCGTGAGCGCGCGAATGGGCGTCTACTACAAACTGAAGGGTGCGGTGTCTCGCGAACGTGCACGAATTTGCCCACTCTCGCAAAACGCACTCTGCACGACATGGAGCGTACTCTCGCGACAGATTTGTCCTGTCGCGTGATTGTTGTTAATCGTGTGGCCCTGTTACGCAGCCTGCTTTGTCACAATGACGGGAACACTGTCCATGGGACCGAAGTTTGGTGTGGACGTCAAGGTCGAGCTCCGCCTCAGCATCGGTATGCAGTGTCATCATCAATGGACGCGTGTTTCTGACTCTGTGTGTGTGTGTGTGTGTGTGTGTGTGTGTGTGTGTGTGTGTGTGTGTGTGTGTGTGTGTGTGTGTGTGTGTGTGTGTGTGTGTGTGCGTTCGTGTAAGGTGTGTGCGCGAGTTGCGCGTGTGTGTGAGGTGTGTGTGCACGTGTGTGTGTGTGTGTGTGTGTGTGGTGGGCGGGTGTGTGTCTGTGTGTGCGCGCTCGTGCACGTGTGTGTCTGTGTGTGCAGCGAGTGCGTACGCGCCGTCGCATGTGCGCGTTTTGCGTCTTACCCGCAGTGGTGTAATTGCTCTCTTCGCCGCCGCAGGCTTCGCGAGGGCGGGCTTCCGCATTGTCGGCGTCGTGGCGGACACGGGACTCTTTGGCAATGCCCTCGTCGTGTTCAGCAAATTGCCACCGGGCGTGTGCATCACCGGCGATCTCGAGATCATCCCGCTCCAAATCGGTGGGGTGCATTTTCGGCTGTGTGCGCGCGTGTGCGTGCACGTGGCATGCCTGTGTTAAGACAAGTGCGTGTCGGGACGTCTGCTGGCCGTGCGACTGAATCTCACTCGCCGCAGAGTTCACCATTTTCCTGGACATGTTCGGGCTCTTCAGCTGGTACAATGTGTTTGAAAAGACCGGTGGGTGTCCGCTGGTTGTCTCGGTTCGCTCGTGACACAACACTCGATGCGCTCTCACCTCTGCCTTTAGTGTTACGCGACACATGCTGCTGCGGTTACGTTTCACTCACCGTCTCTGCATCCACTATCGCAGTGTGGGGCTGGTCTTCCGGCAAGTACACGTGGCCGGACTTCATGAGGCTGTGTCTGGACGACACGGACAGCACTCCGCCGCTGTTCTACGTCAAGACCGACGACGGGGTGGCCGTCAAGTGCCCGAGCGACAACAATTGCTTCAACGCTTACATGGAAACCAACACGCCCTCCAACGAGGCCAAGCTGCGGATCGAGTGGTGAGTGGATCACTTGCACAGCGTTGCAATCGGCAACTTCAACCGGCTTGCACTGTTTGCGTTGGTTGGCGACGGTTTGGGCTCATACGGTGTCAATGTGCGCAGGGACATTCGCGATGACGAGACGGACGTCAGCAAGATCGAGTACGCCGTCGGCAGCAAGGAGGACGACACGACGTACACGAACGGCTGGATATCGATGGAGAAGGGGTCGGGCGTGTCGGCGGCGATCAAGGCGCCGGACAAGGCCACCCTCACGGTCACCGTGCGCGCGACGAACAAGGCCGGCATGACGTCTAAGAAGAGCGTGACGCCCCACCAGCGCGCCGTGCGTGGCGCTCGCGACGGGCCCACGGTGCCGCTCACGTGGGATCTGTCGCCGCCGGTCATTGCGATCACTGTGACGCCGTACCAGAGCCACCCGTCGCTCATGTCGGCCAGATTTGTGGTCACGGACGAGGTGGGTGCGTCCCGTTTGTCCCCTTCTGCTCCTCCTCCTCCGTTTCTCTTGACGACCTTTTGTGTCTCCATTCACATGACCGCTTGTCGCCTCTCTCTTGCCCCCCCCCCCCCTCAATGGCATACTCAATACGCACACCGCTTCCATGCAGACACCGATCGTGAACGTGTCGTGGTCGATTGGGCACACGCCGCTCGTCGGAGACGTCGCCCCGTGGGTGCTTGTGGACGGCGTGCAGGGTGAGGTGGTCAACGCGGACCTCGGCGGCCATCTCGTCCACGGCACGCGCTACTACGTCAACTTCCGCTCGGTCAACCAGCTCGGGTACGTTGGCACGGCGTATGAGGTGATCCTCGTCGACTACACGCCGCCGGTGGCCGACACGACGAACATTCTGCGCGGGAACAAGCGCGGGCAGGACCTCATGTACACGCAGTCGGAACTGTACCTCGCACTCAACTTCCGGTGAGTTGCATGCACCGTCGTGCTTTTGATCGTGCACATATGTTTAGTTTCACTCGTTTGTTCGTATTGCCTTCGCGTGCCGGGCTTGCCTCACACCGCCCCGTGTGCCGCCGCAGGAACTTTTGGGACAGCGAAACGCCCATGAAGCAGTACAGCTGGGGCATATCGATTGACGAGTGCAAGAGTGAGCTGCTCTCCTTCCGACCCGTCGACGCGACGCTGCCGGGCGCCCCGGAGGAGTATGTCATCACGCAGAACTCGTTCCCCCGCTCGCTCCCCCCGGGCGAGTACTTTCTCGCAATTCGCGGCACTAACTTCGTCGGCCTCACGACGACCGTGTGCGTGAGGGCGCGCATGCTCGACAACACCGCCGCGCTCTCGTCGACTCCCCAGCTTTCGTACCTGACACCCACCCGCTCCATCTCGATCGACTACGACGCGTGGGACTACGACACGCCCATCTCGAGCCAGTTTGGCCTCGGCCCGTCGGAGGCTGACGTCAACACGCTGCCGCTCACCGACATGCAGTGGGACGAGAACAGCGGCAAGCGGCTTGTCGAATTTGACCTCCCCTCGGGCATTCGCCTCTACGGCAAGGTCCTCACGACGAACGCGGCGGGCCTGCAGACGTTCGTGGTCGGCGTCCCCGTGCTGATCATTGACAAGACGCCGCCGATTGCGGGCGTGGTGAACGACGGCGTGTCGACGCTCAGTGACGTCAAGTTCCAGCCGACGGACAAGCAGCTGTCGTGCGCGTGGCGCGACTTCACCGACCCCGAGTCCGGACTCGGCAAATACGACGTGTTCTTCGGCTCGCTCCTGGGCGCGTGCACGCTGGCGACGTTCGGTGCCATCCCCGGCGTCAACCAGACGATGAGTGTGACCGCCCCGCCCGTCCTGACGCTGCCGCACGACCTGGATCAGGGCGCGACGTACTACTGCATGGTCGTTGCTTACAATGCCGCCATGGGGACGCCGCTGAAGACCCCGGTGTGCAGCGACGGAGGTGCGCTGCTCTATGCTTTTTCGAATTTTCCCTTCTGTGCGCTTGCTCGGTTTTCTCGGGACTGTCGCCTCTGCACCCTGTGCCGCGAGTGAGTTGACGATCCCCATCCCTCTTCCCCCTTGCAGTCACGGTGGACATTACGCCCCCTGTGGTCCCGACGGCGTTCCTCGACGGCCTCTCCCTCGCGGATCCCGACGTCGATTTCCAGGCCAGCGCGCTCGAGGCGTCGGCTGCGTGGGGCGCTTTTGGCGAGGACATTTCCGGCATCGCGGCGCAGGCCGTCCGCCTGACCGACACGTCGTCGAACCCGAACAACGTCGTGAAGGTGCACGGGGCCGACGCCGACGGCTTCCTCACCATTGGCCCGACGGACCTCAAGGTGACGCTGTACGGACTCTCGCTGACGCAGGGACACCACTACACGATGACCATCCGGGCGACCAACGGCGCGGGGACGTCACGCGACGTCACCACGAACGGCTTCATCGTCGACTCTACGCCGCCCGTGTATGAGTACATGCGGATCGACGGCAAGGTGGTGACGTCGGTGGTGGTGTACCGCAGCTGCGATGCCAAGATTGCCTTCGATTGGCTGTTCGTGGACGACGAGTCGCAGGTCGCGACGAACGAGTACCAGTTTGTCGACACGACGACAGACGATGTCCTGGTTGGGCCGTCGTCCCTCCCTGCGAGCGACCCCTCCGGCACGAAGGTGCTCGTCGACGCGGACGGGTGCAGCAAGCTGCTGCCAGGCGTCAACTACCAGCTGAACGTGGGCGCAGTGAATCGCGCGCAACTGCGTTCGCAGCGCCAATCGCCGATGATTAAGTTCGACAGCACGCCGCCGATCATCTCCAAGGCCGTCCCGGGCATGAACGATGCCCCGCAGACCATGGAGGTCGAGAGCGCCGGCGCGCTTCGCATGCACTTTTCGGTGGACGACCAGGAATCGCCCGTCACCTCGTGCACGGTCACGCTCCGCAAGTGCTCTGACCCTACTGAGAAGAGCGCGTGCACGGACGTTAAAAGCAAAAACGTCGATATGGACGGCCTCACGGACAACTCGGCGACGTTCGACCTGGCGCTGACGAAGGGCGAGCTGTACCGCTTCGCCGTGACTGCGTCGAATGCCGCGGGTCTGTCGGCGGACGAGGTCGTTACAGGCGTTGTGAAGATTGTAAAAGAGTCCGTCGCCGGCACTGTATTTGATGGCGCCGCGATCGACCGCGAGACGCCGTTCACTACGGATCCCACGCAGGCCGTCGCGTCCTTCTTCGGTTGGGAGAGCGAAAGTGATCCCATTCTCTACTACGAATGGGCGATTGGCACGGATGACGACCCCGAGGCAGTGCAGATGTTCACCCCGTTCGGCATCGACCGCACGAAGGAAGGTTCTGGCAACTGCATTCTTCCCCAGACGCTCGCCGACGGACACCGCTATAGGGTGACTGTGCGTGGCGTGTGCGGGCAGCATATCCTGGTTTCGAAGTCGCCGGGCTTTGTCGTAGACCGCGAGATACCGCGCGCGAACTGGACGTCGGTCAACGCGCCCGTGCGTTGGGACGAGGACACGGGCGCGTTCGATGCGACGCCCGACATGCAGTTTTTCTGGGACTTCCTCGACGGCGGCGCGGGCATTGCGCGATACGACGTCGCGTTTGGGCACTACCCCGGCGACGCGTCTCTCGAGGACAACAACGCGCCACAAACACGCACCGATCCCTTCGACTCGAGGCTGCTCACCGCGGACCAGGTCGGCCGTCTGAACGGCGGGCAGGTGCTGCTGTCGCTCATCGCAGTCGGACGTAACGGCCTGCGTTCGTCGCTGTGGACGACGCCGGGCGTGACAGTGGACACGACGGCGCCCCTGCCCGGGATGGTGCTGTGCCCCGTGACGCAGACGTCGAGCTCGACGATGGCGTGCTCGTGGTACGGCTTTGTCGACGCGGAGAGCCCAATCACTGCGTACGATTTCTCGATCGGCTCGTCGCTAGGGGGAAGGGACGCCCTCGTGACGCAGCACCTGTCCGGACTCGCGCGCACCTACCGCGCGACCAGTCTTGCGCTCGCAGACGGGCGCACGTACTTTGCGACGGTGGTTGCCAAGAACGCCGTGGGCCTCACGGTGACGCGCATGTCCGCGGGTACTCTGGTCGACGCGTCGCGGCCGAGCGACGGCAACGTCCGCGCGCGTGCGTTTGGGTCGGCGGCGTTGGGCGGCTCGTGCCAGTTTGACCGCATGCGCTTCGCTGTCGACTGGGACGGCTTCGCAGAGCCCCACGGCCTCGATCACTACGAGCTCAGCATTGTGCGCGGCGCTCTCCCCGGCGGCGACGGGACGAGCGCGGTCATCTACGGACCCATTTCCATTTCGTCAAGTGCCACGTCGGCAGCCGCGTCGTTCGAGCAGCCTCTTGCGACGGGAGTCGACTATTACGCGTCTGTGAAGGCGGTGAACCTTGCCGGCGGGTGGCGCCAGGCGCGGTCGCAGCTCGTGCGGATGCTGGAGGGCGAGGCAGCGTCCATTCTCTCGCGTGACGTCAGGGACGGCCTCGGCGCGGACGACGTGGACGTGCTCGCGACGACGTCATCGTTCTCGGCTAATTGGGATATTGAGGACGCGTGCGGCATTAGCGAGTTCCAGTGGCGCGTGGTGCAGGCGGACGGCACGCCCGTCACGCAGTTTGTGTCGACGGGCCTCGTGCCGTACGGCTCCGTGTTCGGCCTTTCCCTGCTGGACAGCCTCACGTACATGGCGGAAGTCGCCGTCATCAACGGCGCCGGCACGTTCCACAAGATTCGGTCGAACGGTGTCCGGATTGTCACGGAACAGCCGACACCGGGTGTGGTGCGCGACGGATCTACGCCGGGTGTCGACCTCGACTTCCAAGGTATGTGCTTCGCATGTCGTGTGCTTGTCACGTCCTCTGTGTTTCCGTAGTCCCGCAGCGAACGTGGCAGGAGTAACGCGCGCCCCTTCGCAGGCTCTGTCTATCAAATGTCCGCGACGTGGTCGGGCTTCAACTCGAGCTCCCACCAGAACCTCACGTGCGAGGCCGCCGTGGGCGACGGAAACGCGCTGGACAACATTGCAAAGTTCCGACCGGCGGGCACGAACGGCGTGTTGGCCGTCGGGTTCACGTTCGACGCGCCCCTCACGGCCCTCGCGCGCTACTACGTCGCGATTCGCTGCAGCACGGGCGCGGGCGCGTCGGCCACGGCGACCTCGAACGGCGTCATCGTCGGTTTTGGATCCGCCCCGTCAGCCGGTCACGTGATGGACGGGGACGGGTCGCGTGTCGAGGACATTGACTACCAGAGCGCGACGGACATGCTCTCGGTGCACTGGACGGGCTTCGATGACTCGATCTTGGGTATTACCGAATACCGGGTGGCGTTTGCCACGAGCGCCAACGTCACGAACGCGACGCTGCTGGACTTCGCCGGCTACGTGTCCGTCGGCACCGCCACCTCGTATGTTCTCCGCAACTTGACGCTCGACCCCTCCGGCAATACCACGTATTACGCGTACGTGCAGTGCGAGAACAGCGGCGGGCAAGTGACGACCGTCGTTTCGAACGGCGTCCGCGTCGACCGCACGGGACCCGTCGTGACTAGAACGCTGCTCACGTGGGCCTTTGCGCCGGCGTCCCCGCGCGCGCTCGGCACGCAGTTCCAGGCCGTGTCTAACGGCCTCTCTGTGCGATGGACGACGAGGGACTCCACCACCAACACGACGCTGCGAGCCTTCGACGACCCTCAGAGCGGCATAGAGTCGTACGTCGTCGCTTTCATGCGCCTGCTCCCGGACAACACGACAACACTTCTCGCGCGCATCCCTGCGCTTGGGTCCGACACCGGCGCAACCATCCTCGGGCAGACGTTCGCTGACGACGACCAATTTGTGGCGGACGTGACGGCGACGACGGGCACCGGCGCGACCGTGCGCGTGCGCATGCCGTCTGTCATTGTGGACACGTCGCCGCCGACGCCCGGCTTTGCACGCGATGGCGCGGCCGAAGTGACGGACGGAATCGCACGTATCGTAATGGACGCGCAGTACCAATCGACGCTCACGCACATTTCGGCCGCGTGGGTCGAGTACGACGGTCCGCGCGAGGGCCTCTGCCCGATGGAAGTGGACGACTTCGCGTCGCCGACATTCAAGGCTGCGCGCGCGGGTTGGGCGCCGGTGCGCGGAGCTTCCTTCCGTTCGACGGTGTTCGACACGGTGACCGAGCCGCAGCGCGTTCTGAGGAACGCTGCGGGCATCGTACTGTCTGCGCAAGTCGTCGGAACGAGCGTGGCTGTCAGCGCTTATCAGACGTCGGTGTCCCGCAGGCAGGGCGAGTTCTATGTTAAGGTGTCGCCCGCGCCGACGCCCGGAATGGTCACGTCGTTCTCTGTGTGGGACGCGGACGAAATCCCCGCCGGGCAGCAGGAGCCGCTTCCGAACTTCGAGTTCAGCTTCCCCCAACAGCAGGTGCTGCTTGGGAAGGACACGGCGCTGAGCGGCGTGGGACTGCAGTTCCACCCGCACGAAAAGGCCGTGCTCGGCTGGGTCATGAGCGCGCGCACGCGAACGGCGTCGTTCACCGTGATTTCCAACGGCACGGACCCCTGGACGCGCGCCTCGACGTACGACTTTGTCGTTGCCGGCGACGGCACTGTGTCGTGGACCATCGACGGTCGGATCGCCGCGACGTCTGCAGGCGCGCCCCGCCTCGTCGCTAACAACGTGCGATTGGCCCTCTGGCCGTTTGGGGGCATCGACGTGGGGGAGCCCGACATTGTCATTCCGCCGGGGACGGTGTCGTACGCGAGCTTCAGCCGGGTGGGCATGCCTGCTGCGACGGACGCGGACCAGTGCGACGGCGCGCCCGTGTTCGGGGATCCGAACAGCCCGCTGGTCTCGTACGAGATTGGCGTGGGGACGACGAATGCGGCGCCCGACTTCAGCGATTTTATCCCCGTGAGCAACACGGGCGCGTGTGTGCCGTGTCTCCCGATGTGGGTCGGCGCGTGCGACGTCGACTGTATGGTTGACGCGCGCGTGCTTACGGGCACCCTGAACACGACGCTCGCACAGTATGCGTGCCAGACGGGCTACAAAGAGGTGTGGGCGCAAGTGCCGAAGAACGCGACGATTCTCACGGCGAACAACGTGACCTTGCGCGATCCCGACGACATTCTAATCCCACGGAAACTGGGACCGGAGGCGAAGCCGGATAACATGACGGCCGCGCTGCTCGACCCCGACTACGACTACCTCGAAGTGTGCCTGGACGTGGACGAGTGCAGCCTGGCGGAGACGCCGTGCCACCCGCGCGCGTCGTGCAAGAACACGTACGGGTCGTTTGTGTGCACGTGCGGGGGCGGACTTGTCGGCGACGGCGTCGGAAAATTGGGTTGCCACAGCCCGCAGGCTCTTTGTAACGATAAGGAGTGCATGTGCATGCCGGGCTACTCTGGCGACCCTCTTTCGTGCACCGACATTGACGAGTGCGCCGCTCGCACGTACTCGTGTGACGACAACGCCGACTGCGTGAATTTGCAGGGTGGCTACACGTGCGCGTGCAAGGACGGTTTCATGGGCGACGGCGCCTCGTGTGCGCCCGTGGGTTCCGCATGTATCATCGGCCGCTCGCTGGACATTATGTCGGCGCCGGCGACGGGTAACCTGCTCACGTACACGACTTCCTTCGCGTCTGCCTTCAACCAGACGTCGGTTGGGTGCGCGGCGTGGCAGAGCGACGTCGTGCCGAGCGCGCGAGGTGCGTGGGTGCGCCTTCTGGCCCCGTCTGGGACGGTGACTGTGCGCAGCTGCATCACGGTGACGCAACCGGACGCACCGAAGGAGATGCTGAGGGCCGTTATCTTCGGGTATTCGGGTGGGTGTCCCGACGCTGCTCAATGTTAGTGTGCTTTGGAGGGTGTGTGTGTGTGTGTGTGTGTGTGTGCGTGCGTGTGTGTGTGTGTGTGTGTGTGTGTGTCTGTGTCTGTGTCTGTGTGTGTGTGTGTGTGTGTGTGTCTGTGTCTGTGTGTGTGTCTGTGTGTGTGTGTGTGTGATTGTGTGTCTGTGTGTCTGTGTCTGTGTTTGTGTCTGTGTGCGTGTTGTCTGTGTCTCTGTGTGTGCGTGCGAGGTATATATGTGTGTGTATTGTTTGTGTATGTCTGTCTGTGGTGCGTGTGTGCATGCGTGCATTCGTGTGGATGTGAGTGGGTGTGCGTGGGTGTGCGTTCGCGCGCGCATCTAACCCTCTGCGAACCGCACTAAGGATAGCCCTATCTTTCTGACTCTGGACTCGTGATCGTCTTGCGCTCAGGGTGCACACCGCAAACGTGTTACTCGTCGACGAACGTTACTGCCGTCAACGCGTCCATCGCCGCGCCTCAAGACCGCGCCTGCTCGTTTGCTGTGTCGGCGTCCTTCGCCGTCCAGCCCAACGATTTTTTTGCGATCTTCATTGGTATCGTCGACACGGGCATCACGCCGTGGGACCGCGTGGACAACATCGCAATCACCGCCTCCATCGCCATGCCCAAACCCACCTGCACGCCTGCCTGTCTGAACGGGGGTACCTGCGTCGCCATCAACACGTGCGCGTGCCCGCCGACATTCACCGGTACTTTGTGCAACACGCCTGTGGTCGCGCCGGTGGACCCGTGCTCGGTCGGCAGCCCGTGTGCGTCCGTTTCGGGAGCCTCGTGCGTTTCGTCGAGCGGAACTGCGATGTGCGTCTGCAACCCTGGCTATCTCAGGAACGGCACGCGTTGCGACGAAATCGACGAATGCAGCCTTCAGAGCCCGTGCTACCCCAAGGCGACGTGCACCAACACGCCGGGCTCGTACATGTGCGAGTGCCCGCCCGAGTCGGAGGGCACGGGCGTCGGCAAGACGGGTTGCACGCCTCGCATACGTTTCCAGGGCGCTGCGCAGTACTTTGTGTTTGTGCGCGCGCTAAGTGCTGCGGGCCTCTACTCGCCGCCGGCGGTGACGAACGGACTGATGGTCGACATCACGCTGCCGGGCTGCAAGACGGCGCACTTTGTGCCGATGGGAGACGCGACGACGAGCGGAAAGGACACGGCGGACTACCACGGCAACGCCACGCACGTGACTGTCCTGTGGTCGTGCATCGATTACGAGTCCGGCATCGCCAAGTACGAGGTGGGGTGATGAGCACGGTTGGGGTTGCCGGTGCGCACTCTCTCTGCACGGACGTCATTCGTGCCCTCCAATATGAACTCCACGCACGCGCCCACTCACTATTTTACCCCTGCACTTCACCCACAGGTGGCCATTGGAACGGAGGACGACGCAGAGTCTGCGCGCACCTTCCGCCCCGTGGAAGCGATCGACACGAACGACGACACAATTACGACGCTGATCGGCAACCTCACGCTCCAACACAACACGACGTACTACGCGACCGTGCGCGCGTACAACGGCGCGGGTCTCGTCACCGAACTGCAGTCGCAGAAGGTCTTCGTTGACCTCACGCCGCCGTCCACCGACGCCGCAGTCGTGACGGCCTCGACGACGAACGGCATGGCGGATGCGACGGGCGCCATCTTCACGACAACGAACGACGCCATCTCGGTCCACTACGCGAACTTCTCCGACCCAGAGTCTGGCATTCGGTGCGTGGCGTTTGTGCGCGAATTAACGCGAATTGTATATCTGGTGGCGCCTCCTGGGTGCCATGTAAGAAAGGGAGGGGGGGGGGCCGGGAAGATGGGAGTTGTGGTTGTGGCCAAGTGGATGTGAGTGTGGACGCCGTTCACACCGTGCCTTACACTCCCGTTTCCCGCATGTTTACACTGTTTCTTTTACACGCCAGGTACTATGACTGGGCGATTGGCTCGACACCCGGCGGCGCGGACATCCAGCGCTTTGTCTCTGTCGGGTTCAACTTCAGCACGTCTGCCCTGCGCATGGCCATGGGCGACAGCGTGTTCGAGGGCTTGTACGCGAACGACACGGAGGGGCTCTCGCTCGGCCTTTACTCCGGCAAGTTGGAGGCGGGACGGAACATCAGCGAAATCCGCCGCTTCCACTCGCACTTCATGCTTGAGCGCTACCGTACGCTGTGGAACACTGTCCGCGCGCACAACAACGCCGGGCTCAGCGGACAGGCCACGATGCCGACGCCCATCATTGTGCTCGCGGACACGGACTACAGGTGCGTAGGCGGTCAAGACTGCTCGCTTTTGCTGACTCGGATCGCCTTTTATTGCACTCGCGACACAGTTGTACACATGACCAAAGAGCATCTGTTCTGATCTGGCAACTCACGTGACCCGCAGGTTCTCGGACGCGAGCAGCATCGAAGCTCACTTTCCCCGTCGCGCCCACGTGACCGGCGTGACTGTCGTCGTGTCCAGCACGGACGACACGGAACTCGTTGGAAACGGCACTCTCGTTGCGGGAGACATTTCCTCGGAGGACTACGACGCGCCCGTGACGCTCGAGCCTGGCGCGGCGCCGTTTTTGCACCGCCCGACGGAGGCGATCATCAGCAACACGAAGTTCTCGTTTGTGGGTGCGTCATTTGTGCTGTCGGACGCAGCGACCGTCGTCAAGGTCGCCGTGACCCTCACGGGTGAGCAGCTGGCGGCGGTGACGTCCGCCGACGGGACCCTGGAGCTGGTCACGTGGGACGCGCACCAGTGGGCGTGGGTGCCCGGCACCGGCAAGTGCGGCGATGCCAAATCGAACGGTGTCGCTGCCGATGGGGGCGGGCGCCTGTTTGAGTTTACGGTGTGTGCCCGCGAGGTCGGGCGTCGGCGTGCGAGCACGTCTTTCCCGACGTTTGCGCAGTACGCCTTCCGCACGTCTCGTCCGGTGGCGTCGTCTTCCTCGTCGTCAAAGGGCGCGTCGGTGGGGGCGATTGCGGGTGCTGTCGTGGGCGCGATGTGTCTCGCCGGGATAATCGTCGGCGCCGTGTACTACCGCCGCCGCACAGCCACGGCGAAGAAGCACACGACCGGCATCAAGAAGTCGCTGAGTCAGGAGACGGTCCTCGAGGAGTGGATGGGCGCGCAGGACGAGATCATGATGATGGAGAACCCGATGCACCGCTCCGCCAGCAGGGACGCCGTGCCCAAGTCGGCGTCCGAGCACTCGCTCGCGATGCTGAGCCACGGCGACGCGCGCGAAGTGCTCGTCGCCCCGAGCGTTGCCGAAGACGCGGGCCTGCCGCCCCCTCCGGTGCACCCACACGCACACGCGCCGCCTCCAGCGGAAGAGCGCCGGGAGGAAGCCAAGAAGCCCGTGGGCCCCGCGGCAGCTCTGTACGAGGACCCCTACATCCCGCCGGAAGAGTCCGTGCTCAACCGCAACGTCGAGATTGTCCGCGAGGCTCGCACCATGAGCGTGGGTACGCGGGCGGCGGCCGAGTGGATGCAGCAGGACGACATTGAGCCGCTCGGCCAGCAGAGCATGGAGACGCTGATTGAGGAGAGTGCGAATGCGCTGCTTGCCAAGATGAAGGACGCCGAGGATGTCGCAGAGGGACAGGAACTCGGGAAGGGCGTCGCGTTTGACGCGCAGAAGTTTGCGGCGGGTCCGTCCACGGCTGCCGACGACAGCGAGGACGACGAACAGACGATTCCCATGCAGACGATGGGCCCTGGCGGCGCCGAGGCAGAGGGTGACGAGGAACGGCTCACCACGGAGCAGCGCCAGGGTGGGTGTCCGCTTGCAGCCACATTTCCCACACACACACAATTGCATTCATTCGCTCGGAAGTAGCCGAGGACGCGCGCGTCACTTGAGGCATTTGTGTAAACACGTGCTGTGCTAATCTGTCTTTTCCCTTGCGCAGCCAAAGCGAACGACTTTGCGATGTACTCGCGCCGCGCGATCGGCCTCTTTTCCAAGTTCCAGACTGTCCGCCAGCAGCGCCGCGACATCCTCAATCCGGCGCAGCAGAAGAAGCAGAACAACTAACAGCGAGACTGCATTGCGAGCCGTCGGTTGAATGGCGGTGGCCGCACTTTCCCTTTTAGTGTGTCCGCACGACGGTCACCGTGTGCGGATTGTCCAACTTGAAATTCATTTTCACGTTTACTTAACTTTCCGTGTTGTCTTTTTGTTAATTCCTCGCTTGTCTTTCATAAAGCATTGCTGGTGTGTTACAAAAAAAAAAGTACGTGTATGTTGGTCGACAAAATTCAAATTTTGAATAAGCGGATGAGTTTCAATTGCCCAGTGGGAACAATGGGAAGATGTTAAAAGTCAGGGGTCCAGCCGACGACCATCAGCTACTGTCAGGGCCATTCCTGCCGATACAATTAATTTTTTAGAACAAGCCGCAAAACAACTGAACGCCAAAGAGGGAGAGGGGATCCACTGACGCAATTTATGACCGGGAGCACGTGTCGGCAGAGCACGTCCACGCACCGATGAGCCTGGGCCTACCCCCCTTGCGTCGTCGAACAAATACACTCAGTTAAATTCCTAACGCCGTTTTCAGATTGCGAGTCGCCAGCGACGCTGCTTCGGCTACTAGCGTTCTCACTTGCCGGTCATTCATGCCATTCACGGCACGCATACACTGTCTCATTAAATTCGCTGCGACCTTTACTTCGTTCGTCGGCTCTCAGCTTAGGCAATGCTCTCGACGTCCTTGATGATGGCATCGCGGTAATCGTCAAAGTCGCCCTCCCACGCCTCGCACGTCTTGTTCGCGCACACCCACAGCTCGCAGTTGGTGCTCTTGATCAGGCGCGCGTCGTGAGAGACAATGACGACGCCGCCCTTGAAGTCGTTGATGGCGTCGCTGGGAGGAAAAAGGGCACGCACGAAATGAGTAAACGGTTTAGGTTGCGCAAATGTGCGTTCTTAGTCCCTGTGGTAGATACAGCGACAAAACCCAACAATCCAACAGAAACGAGCTCTCTTAGCGGCAACGATAATGAGCGAAAAATCAAACAAACAAAAAACACAAAGGACTGTCACTCACATGAGCGCATCAATCGACTCGAGGTCGAGGTGGTTCGTCGGCTCATCGAAGAAAAGAATGTGGGGCTCTCCGAGGGCGACGTCCACAAACGCCACGCGCGCCTTCTGCCCGCCCGACAGCTCCTTTATCTTGATGGTGTGCGCGTGTCCGCCCAGTCCGTACTTGCCGAGGAGCCCGCGCGCCTGCTGGTAGTTGAGCTTCTCGTTGTACTTGTCGACGAGGTACTCGACGGGCGTCTTGTGCATTGGGAGCTGGTCCACAAAGTGCTGGTTGAACCGCCCTATCCTCAACTTGCGGTTGCGGCGCGCCTCCCCCGTCGTCGGCTCGAGCACGCCCGTCATGATGTTGAGCAGCGTCGACTTGCCCACTCCGTTGGGGCCGACAATCGTCACGCGCGACTCCATCGTGATGCCAAAGTTAAGGTCTTCGAAGAGAACGGGGCCGTCGCCGTAGCGGAAGCCGGCGTCGATGATCTCGAGAATGGGCGGCGACAGCTCGGTCGGCTCGGGAAACTCAAAGTGCACCTGCGCACGGGACGCACCGCGCGTGAGAAGTCAAGTTTCAGACACGAATGCAAAAGGGGCGCAAAGTCATCAGGGCACCGTGTGCACGCGTGAAACGAGCGCACACCAAACGAACGCACCAAGCGAGGCGCACACTAGGCACCGTGCAATTCTCCATACGCACGCAATGGCAGAGTGACGCAACAACCCACAATGTACTCCTTCGGCCGCTTGATGAGCTCTGCCTTTTGCGGCTCGTTCGCCTCATCCACCATGCCCTTGTTCTTCTGCCCGTGGCGCAGCTTCTGGTCAGCCACGCGCGTCGCCTTCTCCTCCGCCTGCTTGGACGAGTGTCCGGACTTCTTCAGCTCCCGAAGCTGCGGCGAGATCACCGACGTGTGAGCGGGTTTATCAGAGCCAATCGGTACACACCTGTACACACATACAGAGCGCACATGCACACACAGCTCACACACAACACGCAAGCACAACTACATCTCCACACACCCGCACACACATACAGATCGCACATGCGCACACAGCTCAACACGCAACACACAAGCACGACTACATCTCCACACACCCGCACACACATACAGATCGCACATGCGCACACAGCTCACACACAACACGCAAGACATCTCCACACGTCCGCACACACACTCGCACACGCGCGCACACACTTCACGCACCTTTCGCTCCTGCTTCTCGTACTGCTTGGCCACCTCGACCATCTTCTGCGCGTGCATCTTCTTGAAGTCGTAGTAGTTTCCGCGGTAGTAGTTGAGCTGCTGGTTCTCGAGGTGGATAATGTCCGTGCACACGTTGTTGAGGAAGTCCTGGTCGTGGGAGACGACGAGAAGCATCTTCTTCCACTTCTGCAGGTACGAGTCTGCAGGCGCGTTGATAGGCGGCGTCAGAATAAAAGAAAACGCATACACAAAAACACCAGCACAAAATAACCCCAACGTATTCAATTATATTTGCTGACGTAAGTGAGGTACCAACGCAATCCACTGGCTTCTAACAGACGACACAATCCCCTCCCCCCCC
>CALSCQ010001346.1:0-22569 GCA_943704525.1 Pigoraptor vietnamica | reverse complement strand
GATCCCCCAACCCCGCCTGTCCCCACTCCCGTCTTGATGTGCGCTGACACGCGTCCGTGTCGCAATCGCAGGACGAGCAGCTGCGGCGGCTCCTCGCCTTCATGGAGGCGCAATTGCGGTTCTTCAGCAAAGGGTACGACCTCGTCCAGACGGCCGTGGACGACCTGAAGGCATCGACGTGAGTGCTGCACAGAGCAACCGGAGACGCGTCCACGTCACCTGGATTCCCGCGTGCTAACGCCTTCCTACCGCAGGCCGGCTCTTGCCAGCATGTCTGCGTCGACGCCCACGCGCTCGTCCGATAGCAACGGCGGAAGGCGGCTGTCCGAGGCAACGCTCGCCAAGCCCAAGATTCGCTTTGCGCGCGTGATCATGAACCACGTCGCTGCCGACGCGACCGAGATCTCGGCGCGGCCCGGGGACATTGTGACGGTGCTGCACTGGCGCGAGGGGGAGGAGTTTGCGGACGTCGAGCTGTCCGGCGCAAAGGGGCGCCTTTCGGTCGCGTTCCTCGAGATGCTCAAGACGGCCGACTCGTGAGGGCTGCCGTTTACGTTCGAGGAATTAAACAACACACCACACACTTTCTGCACGTGGTCAAATTTTCTGTCGATTTTAAGTTATTTGACAAGGCCTGAGCGCAGAAGGCCAGCGAACGCGCAAGAAAGCAACGAACACGCACGCGCCGCGATTCGACCAAAGAGAGACAGCGGGAAAGCAAAACCAAAGCGAAATCAAGGACGACGGCGCTGTCAGTGGAACGGCACTGTTCCTCACATGAATTTCGAGTTGTACGACGTCTTCACCGTCTTGATGTACTGCTGCAGCGACCGGTTCGCGCTCGCCATCGAGTCGGCGCGCTCCTGCAGCTCGAGCACGCGCTGTTCGCACCTGCGAATGCTCTCTTCCCTCAGCCGCTCCACTTGCGCGCGCATCTCCTTCTCGAGCGAGACCTCCTTCTCCTTCTCGACCAAGAGATGCGCTGACGTGCGCTCGTGTTCCGTGAGCCGCTCGCGGAGCTGCGCAGTCGCAGACCTCGCGTCCTGAAGGGCAGCCTCCATCCGACGCTCCGACGCCTCGCGCTCGCGGTTCGCCGCGTCCAGCGAGGCTTGCAGGGCGCGCAACGCCGCCTCCTTCTTCGCCAACTCCGCCGACAGCTCGGAGCAACGGTGCCCGAGCTCTTCCGACTCCTGGCGTCGGGCGTCGAGGCGTTCCTTGAGTCCGCGCACCTCTTCCCGGAGCTGGTTTGCTTCGGCGTGGGCGCGTTCGAGCGCCGTTTCGGTCTCCTGTGCGCGCACTGTCAAGTCCCCGCTCTGGTTGCGCAGCTGCTGCAGCTGCGCGCGCGCCTCGCGCAACTCCGTCCGCGTGTCATCGAGCTCCTGCGATTGTCCCCGTCACACGCGCATTGAGTGGTACGTTCAAATCCGCCGCCAAGGAACACCCACGGCGTAGTAATTGCTGACTAACACCCATGCCATGCTCATTCAGACGACGCACAACGCACACCACAACCAGACGTCGCCCACCTTCTCCGCAGCATGCAGTCGCTCCCCAATCGCCTCCAGGTCCGCAATGCGTCTTCGGAGAGGGCCCTCGCGCCGCTCCATCTCAAGCTGGTGCTCCTGCGACGCGCGCTTCAGCTCGTACTCGAGTCCGGACACGCGCGCCGCGGCGTCGGTGGCGTCCTTCTGAACACGAACCTATGAAGGACGATTGTTTGAGGGTCAGTACGTTGAGCGTTACACAAGGCATACGTGCACGCACGCATTCACAAGTTTACAAACGAACGCTAGAAAACGAGAGGCACAATGCACACACACGCACGCACGTCGGCACCTAACAGGCGCGCTACATTAGCATTCTCACCAGCTGCGACTTCAGCTCGGCGACGATCGACTCGTACTGTTGTATGCCCTGCTGCAGCTGAGATATCTCGGCCTCCGCACTCGCGAGCTTCGTGCTTGCCACGACCTGCTCAACTCGATTGTGAGCATGATGACCGCACACAGCCACACCACCGTTTGGCGCATGCAGTGCAGTTGCATCAGTGCTCGCACTTACGTACCTCATTCAAACGGGCCTGCTCCTCGGCGCGTATGACGGCGCCGCGCGTACGCTCAAGCTCCACGCGTGCCTGCGCAAGCTCCCGCGTCTTGTCCTCAAGCCTCGTGGCAAGCGACCGCGCGTGCGATTCGCCGCCCTCACGCGCGCTCTCCGCGGCCGCCTCAAGGTCACGCACGCTGGGGACAGACCAGAACGAAAGAAAAAAAAAATCAGCGTACATTAAAAACGTCTGTCCATCGACTCCACGGAGCAGAAAAGAGGAAAAAAAAAATATGTTGAGAACGTCAATGACTTCCATCCCACGGAACACATTCTACGAACCGAATCTGGAGGGCGTTGAGCTCTGCGTCGCGCGACTGCCTCTCGCGCGCATAGCGCTGCACTTGCAGGCGCGCTTCGTCCACGAGGGACGCGTTCTCGGATGCCTCACGTTCTCTACGGGGGCGCAGACAGACGGTTTAGAGACAGCGCCGTTGTTATTGGTGGTGGTCCACGGCCTAGCTCAATGTGGCGCATAATCATAAGTACTAAAACACGAGACAAACCAAAACTCACCTCCGCTCCAGTTCCGCGCGTGTGCGCTCGAGATCCTCCTTGCATGCCCTGAGCTCGCGCTTGAGGTGCCTGCGGGCGTCGTCAATCTGCCGGACGTCGACGGTGCGGTCTTCCTTGTCTCGGTGCGCGATGCGCTTGTACCTGGAAGATGGAAAGAAGAGAGTGCGCGCGCATGTGTGTGTGTGTGAGTGTGTGAGGAACATAACTTCCACATGTACCATGCGCACTGTGCAAGCAAAAGGTCTCACACAGGCAATTGTGCAGGTGTAACAACGCAAAACCGACGAAGAACGCGCATCACGTGCACGCACCGCCTTCGCGCCTCCTTCGCATCCTCCTGGGCGTCCCTCAGTTGCCGCTGGAGTGCCTCGATGACGGCGTCGCGGTCGGCGCACTCGAGCTCCCGCACCTTCAGCTGCTGCTGCATGGCATGCCGTGTCGCCTCGCACTCATCGCGCGCCTTCTCCATCCGTCGCGCGTACTCTGCGTGGAGCGCAGCGTCCTTCTCCCTCACGTCCGCAAGGTCCTGAAGGCGGTCGCGCTCTTCCTCCAGGCTCGCAACGCGCTGCCGCAGCCGCTCCTTCTCGCTCTCCACGTCCCCGTACATCTCGGCAAACCTCTTCCGGTCGGCTTCGGCCTCTTCCACGCGCTCGCGGGCTCTCTTCTCGTCGTCCCTGACAGCCGCGATCGACCGGCGCAGCTCGACGTTCTCCTCCTCGGCGTCCGCAAGCTGGTGGCGAAAGGCATCCATCTGCCTGTGATACGAACGAACGAGGCACTTGCAGCCGTCCAACTTGCACTGCGAGCGGTGAAGGCAGTGGTCCAGACGCGAGAACTTTTCCTTGACGTCCGCGTGGCTCGATTGCGCGTGCTGGCTCGCATGTGCGCCGGCGTCCTCCTTTTTCCCCTCGGGTCCGCGAGACGGCGGACGGCCTGGCGATAGCGGACACTGCACCTTGTCTTCGACGAGACCGCAGCACTCGTGACAGCACGACTCGGCGTGCTCGCAGCAGCCGAGGCTCGCCTTGAGGTCGCCAACCTGATCGGCGATGGCCTCCACCTTCTCCCGATACTCCTGCAGGCTGCGATCGAGCTGCTTGCTTCGTTTCAGCGCGTTCCGTAGCCGCCGGTCTGCCATCTTCTCCAGCTCACACGCGCTCATGTTCTCGCCCTCGGCGCGCCCGCAGTGCGCTTCGGCCGCCTTCTCCCCACCGCGCAGCTCGAGCTTGTGGCTCCGACTGGCCCACGTGTACCCGTCGCCAACATTCTCCGGATTGTAATCCACGCGCGGCCCTGTGTGCACAGGCACCCGATCGAGCTCTCGCAGCCACTCGCGTTCGCCTTGCGGAAGCACCTTCTTGCCGTGCACCGTCAAATCAATCCCACGCGACGGGCTATTCGCGCGGGCCCCGCCATGCCGCTTCGGAGAGTGGGGCGGCGAAGGCGACGCGCTGGAGGGGCGCAAGGGCATGGCGCCGGTCGACCCCTTCGACGCAGCAAGGTCTTCCTCGGTCAACCACCGCCGCTCGACTGTGGGCACGACATTGGCCGGCTCACCAACGTACCACGAATGAACGAGGCGTCGATTTCCCAGCGCCTTTGCGTTGCGTGCCGCCCGCGATGAGGACGCCGTGTGGCGCCCGTACGGCGGCGACGGCATTTTGCGCGCTATTATTGCAGGTGGGGCGTTGGCAGAGAAGAAGCGACGCAGAGTTGAATTTCAGTGTGTCACTTGGGCGGCAAAAAAATTCAAATGCAAACCCCCCGGATGTTATGTAACATTGTTACTGATGATTCTCAAACAAAAAGTTTCAGATGTCGTCTCTACACAACACAAACGTATTTCGACTCAAAATTGCGACCTTCGCGTTTCCACTCATTTTTTTACAGAGCGCAGCAAGGCACGTAGCCTCAAGGCGCGAAGACCGCGGCGACGAAACTAAAAATTAAACATCGCACGCGGTAACAAAAGCGGGCACGCTCAGTTGCCGCCGCGCAGACGAAGGACGAGGTGGAGCGTCGACTCCTTCTGGATGTTGTAGTCCGAGAGCGTGCGGCCGTCCTCGAGCTGCTTGCCCGCGAAGATGAGACGCTGCTGGTCCGGGGGGATGCCCTCCTTGTCCTGAATCTTCGCCTTGACGTTCTCAATCGTGTCCGACGACTCGACCTCGAGCGTAATGGTCTTGCCCGTCAGCGTCTTGACGAAAATCTGCATGCCGCCGCGCAGACGAAGGACGAGGTGGAGCGTCGACTCCTTCTGGATGTTGTAGTCCGAGAGCGTGCGACCGTCCTCGAGCTGCTTGCCCGCGAAGATGAGACGCTGCTGGTCCGGGGGGATGCCCTCCTTGTCCTGAATCTTCGCCTTGACGTTCTCAATCGTGTCCGACGACTCGACCTCGAGCGTAATGGTCTTGCCCGTCAGCGTCTTGACGAAAATCTGCATGGTTGCGGCTTTCGAAGCGACGAGAGAAAAGAGAGAGCTTTCGAGAGTTGAAAAGAGGAGCGGAAAAAGCGTCCACAATTCAGCGATAGCGTTAACGGGGATCCACCTGCGCGCCCCTTTATATCCCACTCGCACAGCTACGCGCGCTGCGTGTGTGAGACATTGCGTGGGACAGTAACCGTTGACCCAGTGTGCGCTCACTATGGGCTCAGTATGGGCCCGTTATTGCGGCATTTTTTTCCTTCCCTCACTATGGGCTCACTATGGGCTCACTATGGCTGACTATGGGCGGCATCATCCATTTTGGCGATGCTATTTGTGGCAGTCGCCCAAATTTGGACGGTTTGCGTCACGCGTTTTTGGATTGCGCGCTCACTGGAAATAATTTATTTTGCGTGATTGTGGGTGATTTATTTTGTGAACTATTTTGATACAATAGTCATAGTAAAATGTAATTATTATTCGTGAGAAGGACGTGTAATCTTCGCTGCTAATAATTTGTTGGCGCGCACACAAAGGCGAAAATCTTCTTCACGTGATGCGATCATGTGACCAATGGGTCTGTTACTGCGTTACGCCCACATTTTTTTGTTTGTGGTACAATTGTACTCTACTTTTCAGCACTTTGACCCCCCGGGTCGCTCCTCTCAGCTCGCCGGCACAATAGGAAACGGAAAATATGGAGGGTGCGGTTAGCTTTATAGGCGGGAAAGCGTTTGGCGTTCTCGCCTCTCGTGTTGCGGAGGGCCTCTGGAATCGCTACAATGCCGCCGCGAATGCGCAGTCCGCAATCAACCGCCTGCGCGTCGAGCTGGACATGCGCCTCAAGGCAATTTCCCCGCAGATCGAGGCCGTGCAGTTGGCGGCGGCAGCGCGTGGAGACGCGGCGTTGGAGGGCACCTTGAACATGGCAACAACGTACATTGGCGAATTGCAGTCGTCGCTGGAGCAGGTCGGCGACACGAGCGAGGACGCGGCTGTTAAGACGCTGACTCAATTCGTGGAGAGATGCGACACTCTCGTTCCATACGTTACTATGGCCCTGTCGTACATGGCTGTCGTTGCGCCAACAGCGCGGGTGAATGGAACGGCCGCGTCTGCGTCCCTCCTTTTGCGTGCGAGCGCCGCGATTAGACGCTGCGAAATGTCGTTGAACAGTGAGGCGGTCGTGATCCGCATGCCGGCGCGCGTCTATAGTTACTTTGCGGCGGCGAACAATCCCAAGTGGCAGTTAGAGACACTGGAGCCGGGCTTCGTGGAAGTTGTGCGCGATGACTCGCACCAATTCTCGATTCGTTTCACGCCGGCAGACGACGAAGACGAGAGTCCTGACAGCGCGCGCGAGACCGACAAGGTGCAATTCTCCTTCCCTTGCTGCGACTTGCTGTCGATCTCGCGCGCGCTGTCAGGACGTCTTCTTGGGCTCGATGAAGTTAGCCAGCGTGTCGTGACGCTGGCCGTGAGGTGCGAGGCGAATCAGGCGACCAGCACTCGCCAGCAGGGTGTGCCTGGCACCCCCGTGAGCGACGCGAAGGGGAAGAGGGTCTGTCGTCGCCGTAACATTGCGTTTGGGGAGGTTGAGCGCGAGCTTGTGCCCACCGGGTCGGACGGCAAAGACGAACGCGTGGACTTGGTCGATGACAGCTCCGCGGATTGGTCGGTCTTCGAATACGTTCTGCGCTTATGTTATTTCGAATCGATCGAGGGGCGGGACCACGGGGACGCGGACGTGGACGACGTGCGCCTATCTGCGTACTTCGGGGAAGAGGAGCTGCCCGACAGGGTGTTGAGGCGCCTCTCGTACAGTGGGGCGCTTAGTGGCTCGTTCAGAAGGGGCTGCAAGATCGCAGACTAAAAAGGAGCGCACGGCGCACTTTCATGGGCTAAAATTCAGAGTTGAAGGAAACAATCGACGTGTACAAACACGCTAACCACGCGCGACAACGCACCACGCACCACGCAATCGCAGCGCAACGCACAAGCGCGCACGCAAAGAGGAACACATAGAGCACGATATCTTTCCAACACCTACATAGCATAAACACAACTTTTGCGTCTGTTTCCAGCCGTAGGCGATTAATCGTACTTCCGACGACCGAGAGAAAAGGGGACGGTATGTGAGGGTGGCACGAGTCTTAATCGCACGGAGAGGAGGGATTGGGGCGGAGGTACACACTCAGACCCTGATCGCGAGGGGAGGTGGATAGCCCACGCTCACGCGTTGTCCGCCATGCTCACGCAGCACTGCAACTCGGCGTACTTCATCTTGAGGTCCACGAGTTGCGCGAGGACGTCGGCGAGCTCCTTCTCCATTGACTCCTTCTGCGGCCGCAGCAGGGCGACGAGGCGCGCGTTCTCGTCGGCGTTGCGCGCGAGTTGCACTTCGTTGTTGAGTCTGCGCCCCGATGTAGCACAGCGGAGTTGAGAAAACAAGGGCAAAAGCGCGATCAATGAAATGCGTGATATCGAACACAAGTGCGCTCGTCGCAGCGACAGCACGTGAACACGACGATGCCCTCCGGTTGCACGCACCGGTATATCTCCTCCTTGTTCTGGAAGTCGACGACCTGCGCCTGCAGCAGCCTGTCGGCCAATATCTTGTTCTCGGCGTTGAGCTCCTGTATCCTCTCCTGCGACTTTTGCAGGTCGCGCCGCAGCCGCGAGATCTCGTCCATCTCCATCGCCTGGCGCTGCTTCTCCGCGATAAACTCTTTCTCGAGCCGCCCGAGCGTGCGCGTCGACAGGCGGTAGTCGACGGCCTTTTTCACGAGCTCGTTCGTCAGCGGACTGTCGCCCTTCTTGTACTTCTTCGTCATGCCGTTCTTGAGGTGGACGAGTATCTCGTCAAAGTCGAGGGCGAGGAGCACCCCCTTCTCCAGCTCCAGAAACGCGAGCGCAAAGCGGAAGAGCGTGTGCATGCCCTCGGAGAAGAAAATGTCCATAATGCGGTTGACCGCCGGGAGTGGCAGCGACGCCGCAAACATCGTCAGAAACCACTGCGACGCGAACATGCCGACTTCGACGCCCTGCGCCTTGAAGTGCTGGTGGAGATCCGGCATGAACTCTGCGACAGGGAACGGTTGAGACTCTGTCGATTGCAACGCATGGGCGACGAAAACACGCAAAAAGCGCATGCACACGCACTCCAAAATCCCTATGTGCCCCTATCAGCTCTGAGAGGCAATTCCTCGTTTCACCACACCATCAACAGCAATGCACTTGTAACAGCGGAGGACTACGAGGAGTACCCCACCGAGGATAAGGTTGTCGAACTGGTGGAGGCATATTTCGAGAGCGAGCATGCCGGGCTTGAACAGCTCGCGCATCGCATAGTCGTACATGATGCGGACGAGCGTGCAGAACGACTCCTCCTCCGGCATCTACGCGACACACGTCAACGTGTCAACAGCCAACACACACATCAACCATGCGTGATACGGCGAAGGGAGCGTGCGAAGACGCAGAAACATGCGAGGGACATCCTAAAGCGGCTGGCTAACGTGCGAAAGGACAGCGCCGCGGCGGGTGGTGCGCAGTGCTCATTGCACATTATTATGAGTGGCATCGATTGTTGGGTGCAGACAGAGTCGATGCGAAGGACTGCGACGGCTGATCATACCTGCATGAGAAGAAGTCCCACGAGAAACGGAGAGCCCTGGCAGTAGCCCACTGCAATCGCATGAGAGGCAATGGTTAGCAACGACACAGCGATTTCGCATCAAAATTAGATGAGAGGCGTGCGCAAAGCAAGTGGTACAAGAGAGTTGCGGTCGTCTCCGCCATATTGCGTCTTGCGTGTATTTGCGTGTTGTGGGAAGACTCCGCAATATAATAGAGGACAGTGAGCAGAAAGTGCACACAACGCACACGACGCGCTCCCAGCTCACCTTCAGTGTCGTAGAGCGAGTACGCCTTGAGGACGTTGTACAGCGACTCTTGTCCCTGGCCCTCCCTTTCCGCGAAGAACGAGTGCAGCGGAAACGTGCGCACAATGTCCCTCCGAATCTGCTTCTCCGCCGACGACGGGCGCTGCAGTAGGCCCTCGTACGCGTCCCGCGTCGAACTGAGGTAGCTCTTGCTCAGCCGCTGCCACACGAGGCCACGCAGGGGAGCGGGAATGCCCTCGCGCACGCACTGCCGCACCGTCCTCCCGCGCCACCGTATATAAGTGTCCCAATCCGCCAGCATCTGTCCCCACTGGTTCCAGCGCTCCGGCGACAGCGAGTCCACCTCGTCGTCCGTCGTCGTGGGTCCCACCGACCGCTCCCCCTCGCTCACCGCCCCGGCGTCTTTCGTGACCGTCCCATCGGCGCCGTCCGCGGGCTTGCCCTCGTACGTGGGCTCTCCCTCGCACGGGGCCTGCGCACTCCCCGTCCCTGCCGCCGGGGCGGGCGTCGCGCCGTCCTGCGACTTGATGCTGAAGCGACGGCCCAGCTCGCCCGCCACGAGGGGCGCGTCCTGAAGCGTCCCGAGCCCACTCGCGACCGATCTCCGCCTCATGCCGGCCATCATCCCGCGAGGGCTCGGCGGGTTCGCACCCGTTGTGACGGCAGCCGTGATGCTCTGAAATTCGGCACTCGCCATCTTGTTCTGCGCGGCCGTGTCCGAAGCGCCGGCGTCCTCCAGCACGGAGCGCGGGCCCACGACAACGCCGCCTTCCAGCGATGCCGTCGAGTCGATCGACGCCTTTGTCGACAGCCGCCGCATCATTGGCGGGGCGGTCGCCGGGAGTGCCACACCGACGTTGAGTATGGACAACCGGCGGGTGAGTGTGGGCGGCGACTGCGCCTTCGGCTTCGGGCCGTGGTGATCGAGCGCCTCGGAGATGTCCATTCCCGTGTTATCCGGACTCATGGGGAGTGCAGTTGCGCCCGGCTGCGCAGAAGGCCCACCGCTCTTTGTGCCCGTGCGGGCGCGGCGAGTGGCATGGCCCGTCGACTCGACAGAGTTGGTGCGAGATGCCGTTCGCCGCTTACGAGATGACGATTCTGCCATGCCGTCGCCGTCGCTCGGGGACGTGTCGCCGGAGAGGGACGTCGACGACGAGGACGAGATCTGCCCGCGCACTTCGGACTGTTGGCTGCCGCTGCTAATCTCCGAGAGGCGCCGCGCGAGCAACCCCGTCGCAATAACGGAAGACCGCCGCTTGAAGGGAGCAGGGGGGCCAGAGAGGGATGCCGTTCGAGTCGTGATCCCCTCTGTGTCGGCTGCCCCATCGTCCGCCGGCGCTGTAGATGCCCCCTCCGCAGTTGCGACGGCGGGCTGTGCGTCCACTGCGACATCCGAGGCACTGGTCGCCACTGGAGCCGCCGCTGGCGCATCCGTGTCCATCTTCCTCGAAGCAACAGGCGACGGCACCGGCGACGCACCAGCGACGGCTATGGACGCAGACGACTTGTCCTCATCGGGTAGATCCTGCTTGCTCGATGAACGCTGCAAGAACGGCACTTCGGCCGCGGCGAGCCGCGACAGAATCGCCTTCATCTGTCACCGGTGTGCGGGGGGCCACCCCCCTCCTCCTCCGCGCCAAGCGCTACGAGGCGCACGTGGGCCACAACAACACACCCGTCGCGTCGGTATGGGCTCCTCATGCAGTGTCAATTTCGGGGGCACGGGCCCATCCGAGAACTTCCGTCGGACGTTACGGCCGAGTACAGTGCACAACGGCAACGAAGAAAGAGATCCCGATAGCACTGAGTGTAGGGAGTCTCTCTCCCGTGCGCGCTTTGCCGCACTTTAGGTTCTTGAGTCTCGTGTGTGCGCTGACGTCCCCGTGTGTGTGTGATATAGTGTGTGTAGTGTGTGTAGTGACACTGTGTGTGTGTGTGTGTGTTCCAGTTTTGCGGCACGGAAACTGGTTGCGGCCGAGACGCCCATTGTTAGGGGACTCGCAAATTGAAACTACCATCAAATTCGCTTCCAATTTCATACCATTTTCAATTTAGTGGCAAGCCCACACGGGGCCCGCGCAGGATGAGGGTTTCAACGAAAATACAAGACGCCGAGCCGCAAACGCAAGTGAAAGTGCGACGCGCGCAAACGCGGCAAAAAAAGAAGAAGGAAAAACCCATAAAAATCAAGCGAGCGCCAGACAGAGACGAGAGCCCAAATTGGAGGGCGTGCAAGACGTGGAGAAAGGCCGGCAGCTAGCACTGGGCGGCGATATCAAACAGAGCGCACCCTCGAAAGATCACAATATGGCGCACGCCTTCGACTGCTTCTTCGCATTCTTGCTGTCGTTCGCCACTTTGAATCGCAGGCTCATAACGAGGTGCTCCTCGGCCTCGTCCGGAATGATCGACCGCCGCTTTTTCAACACGGTCTCCTCCGTCAGCGACAGGCTGCCGGCAATTGGCACGGGCTCGGCGGCGAGACCCACAACAGGCATTACGCCGGGCGTCGGCGGGACGCTGCCTGCCAACGAACGGAGGGCCGGAGGCGAGGCTATGGGAACCGAGGGTGTCGCGGCGTCCTGACTTCCTCGCCGGCTCCTCATGCTCGACGATGACGGTATTTGCGATACAGACGCTGATGACGAGCCCCCTCGTTGCGAGGAAATGACGGCGGCGACGGCGAGTGGTGTTGGCGGCGCGATGATGACGGACATTTTCTTTTCGTGGGACACTTCGACCCGCGTCTCCTTTCGTTTCCGCTGCTTTTTCAACACTGCGATTGGTCGTGCGATATGATAAGCGCAAGTGCTACAGCGCCCGTGCGCGCACGCAGCACACACGAGAGGACACTTGGACGCAAGTACCTACAAACCATGGAAAAAAGACGCAGTGTAACCACGACACACAAATGGAGCGCTGCGTGATGACGATTAGCGCGCGCACACACCTTCTGGTTGTCGTACGCTCTTGGGCGATACTCGCGCAATGTCCCACTTTGCGTCGTCATATCGCACGTCCAGACCCCCCCACTCGTTCTCGCACACAAACTCGCCGCTGTGCCAGTGGTCCCTGAAGAGCACCTCTATCTTGTCGCCCTCCACATAGGGACACGGTTGCTGGCAATCGCCAGACTTTCGGCCTGAAGACGGCCACAATTATGAACCGAGTCGATCAGTTGAGGAACGACGAAGCAGACAGGTGCAGAGTCGCACTAGACACACATAGACGCAAACAGAGACATACAAAGATATGTGCGTACACACAGACGCGCAAACAGACGCAGATTCACTCTGACAGTAAACTTCTCGAACACAAGCAACCGCACACATAGGTTCGCTTACACAAACAAACACGACCGACAACACCCAAAAGATGTCAACATGTGCACCATAATCAATGTGTGAAACTCCAGAACACAACACCATCCCCAGCAGCACACACTGCTTGCGACACACACGGACTCGTTCGCATCCCCGCAACCGCGAAGGGCGCAAACAGTCGCGCGGGACAATTTTCTCACCGCTCCCATATATGTCGACCATTTCAGAGTCGCAGCCCGCGCCGTACCGCCATACACAGTTTCACGACGCGGGAGTCGCCCACAAGGGGCGCGCACGAACGCCTCCCCTTATGAGGCCGCTGTCGTTCGTCGCCGTGCAAACGGCGGTGCGTAAAAGATGCCACCAGCCCAAGTGTGTCGTGAGAGGGCGCCCGCCCCCCTCAGTCGAAGAAGACGTCTGCGACAGTCATTGCTCTCAAGCCGAAACCAACGCCAGTCCACCAAGCGAGTCGATTTCTTCGCAGAACACGCTAGTGCCCTCCCCTCCGAGCAACAATGAATCGGGAGATTCGCCACAAAACAACCGATAATCTCCTGTGCATGCACGACGACACACTCACGAGCACGGAGACACAGTAAAACGTAGAACCGGTGAGTTGCGAAAGTTGACGGGAATTGAGAGCATGCAAGGCCTCGACGAGAAGGGGAAGCGTGCCATCACCGAGAGCGTGGGACCCAATGTGTAACTATGGAGACGCGCCGAGAGCTCGGTTACTTTGATCTGATGGCGTCATTTGATTGATATGACGCATGATGTTACGAGCATCGAAAAAAGCTGGACGCAGTGTTTGTTGTACGGTGCATTTTCTTTTCTTTATCGTGCATTGGCTGCCGACAGTAGCGGTCGCAGTATCGACAGCGCAATAAGCATGCTTTCCTACGAAATTAAATGCGAGGCGCACAATCTGTCAGCGCCAGCAGGGTAGAAAGATCTCCAAGGCCGAACAATACTCACCTCGCATCGCAGCGTCCGCGTTCCCATCCCAGGGCACGGGTTCAGGTATCGGTCGAACAGATGTCGCGCCTCGTCCACGCCGGCCGTTTGTTCGGACTCGACGGCTGCATCCAGCCCGTCTGGACCCCCAAAGACAATCAGAGCGTGCTGAAAGGGAGGGAGTCCGGCGCCATCGCGACCTGCCGACGACTGCAGAAGGCCGTCCACGGGGTCGCCCTTTTGTTCGTCGATGCCAATCGTTAGGTCGTAGCCGCCCTCATGCGGGGACTCTGAAAAGACGGCCGCGAGCGTGTTCGCCAGTCGCACTTGATAGCCCCAGTAGATACCCGAATTTGCACGCGGTGCAGACGGCGCCACAACAACTCCGTGGAAGTTGCGAGTGTCCTTCTTGCCGGTGGCCGTTCCAAAGAGCGCGTTTTGGTCGACGGACGACAGTTGCACGGTGACGCGAGTGCCGGGCTTGAGGTGTCGGTCTATCCGCACGTCCTTTCGCATTCCGGCGTTCACGAGCGACCCATCGCCCGGACGCACTGGCCGATCCAGCACGACACCCTCCCGGTACTCGACGTCGTCGTCGATCCGCACGTGGTGCGGCGCGTCCAGCGGACTCACGAGCCCAGCGAACTTCAGGTCGGGATGAATGGGGAAGAACGACTTTCGCAAATACTGCGGCGTCTCGAGGTATTGGAGCAGACGCACAAACTGGAGCTCGTGCTTCGCCTTGGCTGCCTGCGCATCCAGCGTCGATCCTTTGGCGCGGATCTCTTCCTTGTAAACGACAACTTCGTCCACGCAAAACGCCGTCAGCGCGCGCGCGACCTGTCCGACAAGGTGTGCACGCAGCTCGGGCGACTGCGCCAGTGCTAGCACGGACCCGGAGACGGCGACGGTGACCGAGTAATTGCGGCCCACACTCCCTCCTGCGGTCGCCCTGACGGGTTCCTTCTCGCTGGCCGCGTCCTCAACAACCTCAAAGTCGCCACCGTCGCCACCGTCCTCAAGCTCATCCGCCGCGTAATCGCCAGGGATCGGCACGTCGTCGTCGTCGCCAGCTTCTTCGTCGCGGGGTCTCTTCCTCGCCGACTCCGCCTGTTTCCCCGGCGCCCCCTCGGAACTCTCGAGCGCCCCTTGCTTGCGCGCACCGCCATTCGCAGCGGAAGGCTGTTTTTTCGACTTCTTTTTTTTCTTCTTGTTCGCAGAGGGAGTCGACGGCGCATCCGCGTCCAGTCGCGGCCGCTTCGGGGGAAGCGCGGGTCCCGCGTCCCACTCTTCCTCGCTGGACGACATGGTAAATATATAACAGAGAATAACGCGACGTTTGATTTGCACTGCGTCGTTTCTTTTCCTCAACACGTGTAAACTGAAAACGTCACAAGCCGTTATGACGCACTTGTGACACCATGACTCCAGAGTCATCTCGAGCATTTAAATTGAACTTTTTCCAAATTTCGACCGATTTCGGACGTACGTCAAATGAAATGGCGCGGCCGGTTTGACGGCTGTGTGTGTGTGGGTGTCGCTCATGTGTTTGGGTGTGTGTGTGTGTTCGCGCGATGCATGGTGCGGGTTGTACGCGTTCAAACACTAGAGAGTGTGCGTAGTGGGACGGTAGGGAACCTAGCGTTTGTCGCACACACTCCCCTCACACATTTGTTGAAGATGCTCAGCTCTTCCATTCGGCGGGCGGCGCCCCGTGCTGGTACGTGCATCTTCTCGTTGTTGATTCATCACGTATCGTCACTGTTACGGACAAGTTTTGCGGCGTCTAAGGATGAATAGCTCGTGCGTGTAATGTCCGTCTTCGTCTCTTTTTTCCCTGTTGGAGTCGATGGGCGCTCGGCTGATGTGACCTCGTAACTGTGCGTCCGCCAGCTGCGTTTGTGCCTGTGCGGAACAGCAGCAGCTACGCAGACACGCGCAAGAACCTGCTAATCAACAAGGACACCAAGGTCATCTGCCAGGGCTTCACTGGCAAGCAGGTGTGTGGGAGGGGGAGATGTCGGCTTGTGGGCAACGGGATGTCATCAGTTATTGGCAAATGCTACTCAAGCTCACTGGTCGCGCGTACTTACGAGTTGCACGTGTGCGTATGAGAATCCAAAGCATTTCATAACCCAATGACACGCGCGCACACACGCACAGGGCACTTTCCACAGCGAGCAGGCCATCAAGTATGGCACGAAGCTCGTCGGCGGTGTGTCCCCTGGCAAGGGTGGCACCACCCACCTTGGCCTTCCCGTCTTCAACACTGTTGCCGAGGTTCGTAACTAACTTGCGTGCGAATTGCGCCGTCTGTTCTCTCGCGCGCTTTGAAGTGTTTGTCGAAACTTGATGTCATTACTTCGTGCGCTTTGGAGCGATTGTTGAAACATGTGATGTAATGCGATACGTGCGTCGCAGGCCGTCAAGGCTACGGGCGCGACCGCTTCGATGATCTATGTCCCCCCCGCGGGCGCCGCCAAGGCCATCCACGAGGCGATCGATGCCGAGATCCCCCTCGCCGTCACCATCACGGAGGGCATTCCCCAGCAGGACATGGTCAAGGTGCGCCTTGTTGCGTGCGTGGGGTGGTGTGCAGTGGTAGCAACCGTGGCATGGAATGCCCTTTTGCCTCGAATTTCAAAAGTTCGCATGTGCGTGTCAGTGGTGATTCTCGACAATTGCACCGTCCTTGCGTAATCATGACACCCCCCCCCCCCCGCCCCCCAACGCCAAACACACACATACACACGCAAACAAAATACCCGCAGGTCAAGTATCGCCTCGTGCGCCAGAACAAGACGCGCCTTATTGGCCCCAACTGCCCCGGCATCATCAAGCCCGGCGAGTGCAAGATTGGCATCATGCCCGGCCACATCCACAAGCCCGGAAAGATCGGTGCGTCGGCGTCGCGCGTGGCTGCGGTTACGCACGCACACACTCGCACGCATGTCTGGACCTCTACACTTCATGTGCTGCCGTGCTTTCGATTGCCCTTAGCGCCCGTTTTGGTCCCTCGGCATCCTTTTATTCCCTCTTGGCCACTTGCGAGTGCTGACTCGGCTTTTCGTTTCTGCGCAGGCATCGTTTCGCGCTCGGGCACGCTCACGTACGAGGCCGTTGCGCAGACGACGGCCGCCGGCCTTGGCCAGACGCTGTGCGTGGGCATTGGTGGCGACCCCTTCAACGGCACGGACTTCGTGGACTGCCTCGACATTTTCCTCAAGGACGATGCCACGAAGGGTGCGCAGCCATTGGCGTCCGTATGCACGCTCCTGTGTTGCCAGAGTCCCCGTTGCTTGTGCGCCGCGGTGGTGCTCTGTGTCCGCCGTGTGCTTTTTCTGTCGATCGAATAGTCCCCGTTGTCTCCGCCTCTCTCTCCCTCTCCTCTCATCTCGAGACATTGAAAGCGCGGAGGGGGATGTCGAAATCTGAGTTATATACGTGGGCCCATCGATTCCATCAGTCTAATCGGCCTTTTCCCCCTCATTTTGCAGGCATTATTCTCATCGGTGAGATTGGTGGTTCTGCCGAGGAGGACGCCGCCGCTTTCCTCCAGCAGCACAACCTCAGCCGCAAGAGCCCCAAGCCCGTCGTGTCGTTCATCGCTGGCCGCACTGCCCCGCCCGGCCGCCGCATGGGTGGGTGGTGCACGCGGTTATAACGTGGTTGTTGTCTTTTTTGCTTTTGTGTTCGTTACGCAGCCGTTGTCTGAGACACGCTGCCTCTTGTGACACTCGCGCTGCCATTGTCACTGTGCACGCGTGGCTGTTGCTTCTGTCCCGATTGTGGCTGTAGCTTCAAAATTGTGGTCGAGGCCGTCTCTTTCGAGAATTGACCGTTCCTCCGTTGTGCGCAGGCCACGCCGGTGCCATCATTGCTGGTGGCAAGGGTGGCGCTGATGCGAAGATCGCCGCTCTCGAGGCCGCCAAGGTCGCCATTTGCGACTCGCCCGCCAAGATGGGCGTGACGATGCTTGAGGTCAGTCTTGTATTTGATCGTCCGTTTGCTTCGCTTGAGTCTTTGAGTGATGAGCGCACGTGCCTTTTCGCATCGTTACTCACTGGTGTCTTCTCTCCTCCTTTCGACAGGTCATGAAGAAGGCTGGGCTCGCTTAAGCGGACCCTGACACGACAGGAAAGTGGCGTTGTGCGCGCACTGGCGAAATATAGAGAATAAGAACGTGGGCTATTTGGGTTGCTCTGTGGTGCGATAGTCTGTAGCTCTGCATGTGACTCTTTCTCTCGGTCAAGGGCGCACGCATAGGCGCACGTAATGGGGAGTTCAAGCGCCGGAGACAGGCGCACACGGTCGTGTAAGCCGTTGCGGACACGGGTTTGCCGAAAAGAATTCTGGAAATTTGCTCGGGGGTCTGAATTGAGATTGACCCCCTATTTGATTACATTTTCACCCATAGTTCAATGTGCGATGTCGCGTGGCTGACACACCAGCCATTTCCAAAGTCGGCGTCTGATTGGCTGCGCGATGCGATTACGGCGTGTGTGTGAGCTGCGGCCAGTAGTACCTCCTCACCTCCATCTCTCTTTCTCCTGCTTTGCGAGTGCGCACTGCAACAGAAAGCCCTCTTCTTCTCTCTGCTGTTATGCGAGTGCGCGTACTGTACGCGAGTCGAGAGGTCGAGGCATTCAAGAGAAGGGACGACGCACACAGTAGACGGCAGAGAGCGGCAGTGAGACTCAAGCAACAACCCACACACCTTGCGTCGTGTTATTGGCGAGTGGCTTGCCACTGACAGAATGGATCCCGGCATGGACATGAACAATGGCACGGACCACGACATGAACATGGACATGGGCGGCGGTATGGTGGTGGGTGGCCCAGTGGGAAAGTGTCGTTCGACATCGTGTTCTTTACAAGCACAGAGATTGCACAACGCTTCCCTCTAACTCCGACGCCTCGTTTTCGATGCACTCGTCCATGATATGAGTTGGACGGTCTTTGGTTCATCGCTTCGCGCTGTGATATTTTCAACAGCGACTAGTGGCATTAAGAAAGTCTCCTTGCGCAGATGACGTTTTGGTTTGGAAAGGACGTCAAGATATTGTTTGAGGGGTGGCACACGACAACAACCGGCGGTGAGTGCACACTCGCACACTAATGCATGCACGCGAGCGTTCCATAGCGCATGTTCATACACACGCGCTCTTGCGTGTCACACAAACACACAAACACACACACACACACACACACTCTCTCTCTCTCTCTCTCTCTCTCTCTCTCACACACACACACACACAAACCACACACACACACACACACACACACACGCACGCACACACACACACGTGTCACATAATTACCACTCTTGCGTCACATGGACTTACGACGAAATGGCGCGCAGAGTTTGTGGGTGCGTGCTTTGCCATCTTTTTCGTCGCCATCTTTTACGAGTTCTTCCTCGCATTCCTCGAGCGCATCGACAAGGCGACGCGGGAAGGCGCTTATGGGCGCAGCGAAATGACCCCCCTTCTGTCGAAGGACAGCACCGAGAGGCATGCCGGGTGCGTGTGGTTGAAGTCTGCGCGCCAGTGGCCGTTGTCTTGTATGAAGTGGCAGCGTTGTTCCGTTTGCGCTTCAAGTCAAAGGGCTCGTGCCGACCTTTTTTTTGTCATTCTCACACCGTATTGTTCCTCTGCTAACGTTCCTCTTCCCCTTTCTGCTCACTCACGCGCAACAGCTTCAAGATCCGCGTCGTCCGTGCGTTCCTTCACATGCTCCAGGTGTTCTGGGCGTATTTCCTCATGCTCGTCTTCATGACGTACAACGCGGGCCTCTGCATCTCGCTTATCGTCGGCACGGGCGTCGGCTACCTCATCTCTGGGCGCGGCCAGCTGGTCTCGTCGGACTCGTCGTACTGCCATTAGTTTTTGCCGCGAGTCGCGCGAAAAAGAAAAAAAGTAAAAGAGTAGTGAAAGGAAAACGGAATGACTGTCCGATGTGTCGGAACAATTTTTCCGATCACAGTTCCTGACGCATGTGCGCACGAGTTGAAGCGATGCTCTTTAATCTCCTTGCAATTTCAAGAGTTATCGTTGACAGAACGTGCACGCGCGCGTCTGCAGTGCGTGCGCACGTGTGTCACCGTCAGAAATGGCGGCGCCTTCGGTGGGCCAACTGTACGCCGACCTGTCTAGAAAGCTTGCGCTGGACGACCCCGACCATGCTGGCGTCGTGTCGCTCGCGGAAAGGTGAGGAGGATGCCGCTGTTCTACAGGCGCCCTCGTGCAATCTGTCTTCAAGCTGTGGCAGCTTTACTGCTTAAAAGCCGCGGTTGTTTGGTCCTCACTCGTGCTGGGTCTCGCTCGCTCGTCGCTTGTGTCACTTTGCAACGCAAAGGATTTGCACGCCGCATCAGCCCACATTGCGATTGTATGCGTATTGTGTGCTTCCGGTTGCTGCTGTGTTGAGCCCACCGATATCGCCTCTGTGCAGGATTTTGACCCTCACGCCCGACGATGAGACGGCGCTTCGCTGCAAGGCCATCGCGCTCATTCACTCTGGGCGCTTTGAGGACGCCGTGACGTTCATCAACGGCACGCCCTCGCTCGCATCTGCGCTCCAGTTTGAGCTTGCGTACGCCCACTATCGGCTCTACCAGCCTAAGGAAGCGCTCGCTATTATTGCGCGCCATCCCGACCGCCAGGAGACAAAGTTTAGGGAGCTCGCGGCGCAGTCGGTGCGTTGTGTGGTGTGCGTGCATGCGTATGTCGTCTGCCGGTGTGTGTATGTGTGCGTACGTGTGTGCGTGTCGCTGCTATGTGTATTGCCTCTTGAGTACGCTTCGTGAGTGCATCCAAGTCATGTTTTGACACTGTCATCGTACGCGTGACATGGCAGTTGTATCGACTGGAGGACTATGCATCGTGCGTGGAACACTACACGCGCCTCGAAGCCGACGAGAAGGTGCGTGTGGCTGTCGAATTTTGTCCGTGCACACAAAGTACTGCATTTTCTGTCGCACCTGAGCAGACAACTCAATTTCCTGGTTCTTATTGCTCTGTGTAGGATGACACGCGTGAGCGCGCGACGAACCTTCTCGCGGCTGCGACGAACGCGCTTTTCGCGGACTCGCGATGGGGCGTGACGCACCAGGTACGACTAGGCGACATCCCACCGTCATCTTCTATCCAATCCCTTATTTGCGACTTCATCGACTGTTAGACTGGGTCGCGGATGCTGGGCACTTTTTAGCCGACCACGTCTTATGTTTCGCTGGTGCAGGATCCACAAGAGAGGGATGACGAGAGCACGTATGAGCTGTGCTTCAACGCGGCGAGCCTTGCGATTGCCCGCGGTGACCTCCGAAGGGCTCTCCGCAAGCTGGCGAAGGCTGAAGGTGTGTGAATCGGCGTAAGTGAGTGTGTGTGTGTGTGTGCGCGCGCGTGTGTGTGTGCGTGTGCGTGTGCGTGTGCGTCCGTACATGCTTGTGCGTGCATTGGTGCGTACACGTGTTCTTGGCACACTGTTGGCGTCGGGGGAAGAGCCCAGTGCTCATGGCCGCAACGTTGGCGCAGCTCTCTGCCGCGAGTCGCTTGCCACGGAAGGTCTCGACCAGGAGGAAATCGAGGGCGAACTCGCCGCAGTGAAAATTCAGCAAGCCGTCGTCTCTCAGCTCGAGGGCAGCGCAAAGGCCGAAGACGTGCTCGAAAGCTACAACGCCGCGCTTCGCGGCAGGTGTGTGGGATGTGTGTGTGTGTGTCTGTGTGTGTGTGTGTCTGTGTGTGTGTGTGTGTGTGTGTGTGTGTGTGTGTGTGTGTGTGTGTGTGTGTGCGGTTGGAAGGTTGAGCGGCAGAGTGGGTTGTACAGAGAGTCTATCTCTCCCACCATCCTTTGACCAAGCTTTGGACACGAATTCCATTTTTTTGTTCGAGCCATGCGGGTTGAAGACGGCGCTCCTGTTGAGACGTAGAAGTGGTGCTGACGTGTCGCACGCGCCACACGCAGGCCGGATGCCGCGCTGGCCGCGGTCGCCGCCAACAACATCATCGTCCTCAACGGCGAGCGCGACGTGTTTGACTCGAAGAAGAAGATCAAAATCGCCACCGCCGAGGGGCTCGAGCGGAAGCTCACGGGACCGCAGCGGCGCGTGATTGCGTTCAACCGCTGCATTGCCCTCGCGCACATGAACCAGGTGGGAATCCGTTTTGCCGTTACTTTGTTGTCGTCCGTCCCTTTTGGCTTCCTCGCTGGTTCGCACCCTTCCGCGGCGTGCCTGCGTCCTGGTGCCACTCTCTTCAACGACTCACCGGGGCCACACGCTTTGCATCCCATCTGTACAGATGGACCAAAGCCGCCAAGCGATTACAGAGGCGCAGTCGGCGTACCCGGACAGCGACGTGCCCGCGCTGGCGCTGGCGTCGCTGCACCTCAAGCGCAAGGACACGGCGAAGGCCATCGAGGTGTTGCAGGCGCACGCCACGCAGCGCGGCGATGCGGCCGAGGGTGTCCACCTCGCACTCGCACAGCACCAGGTAATTTCGGAGTGTCCGCGCCTGTCGTTCCTGCGCTTTCGCGCCCATGTTTTGGCTTGTGTCTCGGCTTCCTCTGTTCCGACCCCCTGTGCAGTCGATGTTATTGAAAGGCGGCCGTTATAGCTGTGATGAGATATGTGATGTCTGTCCTTACGCGCTATGCCCTGCCTCTTGATCGCATAACTGCTTGGACTCGTTGGCAATTGCGGACTTGTGTGTTTCGACCGCTTTCGTCGCTTGCTCCGACCATTCCTAACATCGGCAATTAATCCGTACGCAGCTGGCGGCCGGCAACGTCAAGGGCGCGCTGTCGACGCTTGCCGGCATCCCTGGGCTCAAGCACCGTCTCGGCGTTGTCGCGGCGGTCGTGCAGCTCGCGGAGAAAACGGGCGACTTGGCCGAAGCAACGCGCGCACTGGACCAGGCCGTCGACTACTGGTCCAAGTCGGTGAGAATCCTTTTTTTCGGTCCCTTCGTTCTACTTACGTTGTACGGGTTTTTAATTTTAGTTGTCCACGGAAGCGCTTCTTTGTCGTGTTGCTGAGTTTGCAGTGCTAGTGTGTACTAACATTCCCTCTTTCGCTCCAACCACGAACAGTCCGGTCCTTCGTCCGCGCCGGTCGTGACTCTGCTCCAAGAGAGCGCGGCGTTCCACCTGCGCCACGGTGCGCACCAAAAGGCAGCGGCGGCGTTTGAGCGCATTCTCAAGGCCAACCCGAAGGACAGCCGCGCCGTCGCCGGCATCATCCGCGCGTACAGCGCCTTTGACCCGAAGATGGCCGAACAATATCCGCACACTCTTGTTGCGAGGTATATGGACCCGCGCGCGCGCGTGGGAGCTCCCCCCC
>CALSCQ010001344.1:17500-22500 GCA_943704525.1 Pigoraptor vietnamica | reverse complement strand
TTCGCCGGGCGTCGCCACCGACGGCGACGCGTTCGGCCGATCGGCCTGTGCCTTGATGGCGCCGCTCGATTCTGCGTCCACTGTCGGAGGCGTGTGTGGGCGCTCTGCCGCCGCGTGCGCTTCCAATTCCCCGCCTTCGGACGCCCCCATTGTCTCGGACGAAGGCAGCGCGGCCGTTTGCGCCTCGCCAGCGACGGCCTCTCCGTTCGGCTGCATCACGTGAGCGTCGTCGGCGCCCTCTCCGCCCTTTGCAATTGCCGGTGCGCCATGGTCCCCTTCCTCTGACGGCGGCTGTGGGACGGTGTCGGTCGACACACCCGCCAACCCCTTGAACGAGTCCTCGAGGGCCTCCTTCTCCTTCACGACGAGCTTGTAGGCGCGCACGACGTCCTTGAGACGCGTTTCAAACCGCTTAATCTTATCGTCCCTCTGCAGAAGCTGCTCGCGGAGTGCCGCAATCTCCTCCGCGGGCGTTGGCTGCTTTGCGCCGGCGGCAGTTTGGGCGCCCTCGCCGCCCTCCGTCTTGAGAAACCGCGTGAACATGGGTGCGCAGTCGCGCGATGCGACCGCACAACGTGGCCAATCACTCTGTCACTGCCGTGTCGATGGGGAGATGCAAGTCCCCTCCCTCACGCGAGCAAGAACCTCTGACGCCCCATGTTTGCTGTGCGGGGGAAATGGGGGGGGGTATGGTGCGAGAACAGCGTACGGAACGCCGGCGATGGCCATATCTTTCAACACGGCAAAACGCAAGTGTGTGTCACGTGATCATGAGAAGTGGCCGAGTTTTCGGCTGACAATATTTTTTTGGCGCCCTTTTTTTTGTCTCACTTCTGAATTTTCCCGCCACGGCAGAGTGTAACCGCCCGGATCCACTCACGCACGCACACACAACGCACGCACGCACACACACACCACTCGTATCTTTCACCCCTTGCGTCTACTTCAGAGGCCACACGTGCGGATTTTCTTGGGTGGCTCGCCTTCTCTCGCTGAGTCAAATTGTTTCGGGCTTTTCAACACAGCAGCGACAATGGCTGTCACTCTCACGGATGGCGCCATTCGGGTATGTTAACGCCACATTATGCGCGCCTTTCTGTGTGTGCGTGCGTTTGTAAGCGTGTGTACGGGTGCGCGTGCGTTTGTAAGCGTGTGTACGGGTGCGCGTGCGTTTGTAAGCGCGTGTGCGTGCTTGTTGTTGCTGGTTTTGGGCTTCGCCTGAAACACGCATGGACTGACTTTTGATAACATCATGCGTTTTCGTTCTCCGCACAGGCCATCTACGACAAGCACCTGCTCGCCAACCCCGTGCTTCAGGTGCTCAACATAAAGAAGATCAATCCCACGGGAAGCGCAGCCGCGTCGCCCGAGCGTTATCGGTGCGTGGATGTCGTAATGCACTTTGTTGCGGCGAACCTTCTGCTGTCGTGTGTAGACTTTCATGAACGTCGTTCGTGCCTTTGTACAGTTGAGGCTTTGTTGAAAGGAAAGCGCGCTGACGTGGACTTTTTCCCTCTTCCCAGGGTGATTGTGTCCGATGGGCAGTTCTACCACCAGAACACCATGCTCGCGACGCAGCTCAACGGGCTCATCCACAACAACCAGCTCAACAAGCACAGCATCATCCGCGTGGAGAAGTACGTCTGCAACGACGTCCAGGACAAGAGGTGGGGTGTTTGTGTGTCCGAGCATGCGTGTTTGTGTGTGTGTTGTGGGCGTGTGTGCGTGAGTGTGCGCGCGTTGCGTATTTGTGTGTGTGTGTGTGTGTGTGTGCGTGTGTGTGTGTGTGTGTGTGTGTGCGTGTGTGTGTGTGTGTGTGTGTGTGTGTGTGTGTGTGTGTGTGACCAACTCGAGTCCTGACGACCATTCCCCTGCCTTCCTGCAGGATCCTCATCCTTCTCGCCGTTGAGATTATCCACTCGCTCTACGACGCCCGCATCGGCGATCCCAAGCAGATCGACGCCGCGCAGGGCGCCGAGGACTCCTCCGAGCCTCAGCAGCCCGTCCACAACGCCTACCGCCAGCCCGCCCCGCAGGCGACGACCATGGGCCAGCAGCCTCAGGCCCAGCGTCCTGCGGGCGCTGCGGGCGGCGCTCGGCCGTCCAACCCTTACACGGGTCCCTCGTATGGCGGCGTGCCTGCGCAGGCTGCTGGTGCTGGCGCTGGCGGCCAGGCTCGTCTCGTGCACCCCATCAAGTCGCTGACGGCGTACTATCCCGGAAAGTGGACGATTTGCGCGCGCGTGACGAATAAGTCGAACATGCGGACGTACACGAACGCCAAGGGCGAGGGGCGCCTCTTTTCCGTGGAGCTGTGCGACGCGGACGGCGAGATTCGCGCGACGGCGTTCAACGAGACGGCGGAGAAGTTCTACGACCTGCTCGTCGTCAACAAGGTGCGCGCAAACTTTTATATTTTCGCTTCAAATGCGTTGGTGAATCACTTATGCTGAGGGGGCAAAGTGTGTTTAAGCGGTTTGCGTGTCTCTAAGTGTGTTTAGCGGTTTGCGTGTCTGAGTCTAAATGGTGCGCGTAATGATTTTTGCTTTGCGTGCTGATTTTGCACTGTTTTTCCGCAGGTGTTCTACATTTCGGGAGGGCAGATTAAGCTGGCGAACGAGAAGTATGGCGGTCGCCGTGGCGCCTACGAGCTGACGTTCAGGAACGATACAGTCATCGAGGTATTGTGTTTTGCGCTCATGCTAGCGTCTTTCTCCATTCCTTGTGCTCCTTCATCACTCAAACGCAACCTGCAGCCGTGCAACGACCTTTGCGTCTTTCTGATTTCCCCCGTGTTCTGTGCTCTTTTGTCGCTCACTCGCAACTTCGTGCGCGTGCAGCCGTGCAACGACCCCTGCGACGTGCCCACCGTCAAGTACGACTTCACGGACATTGCGAGTCTGGACAAGATGGAGCCGGGCTCCTTCGTCGACGTCATTGGCATCGTGACGGCGGTTTCGGAGCTCTCGTCGATTACGCAGAAGACGACGGGCCGCCAGGTGATGAAGCGCGAGGTGACAATTGCCGACGACTCGGAGAGGTCGGTCAACGTCACGCTGTGGGACTCGACGGCAGAGTCGTTTGACGGCGACGGAAACCCCGTGCTCGCCGTCAAGGGCGCGAAGGTGCGTAAATTTTCGCCTGTGGTCGCGTTTGTGTTTGTGTGTGTTCGCGCGTGTGTGCTTGCATGTATGCGCTGTACATACGCCTGTTGAACATTGTCGTCTTAGCCTAAACGGGCCTTCGTGTCTTCCCTTGCAGCTTTCTGATTTCCACGGCCGGTCACTGTCGATGTCTGTCGGCGCGTCCCTTACGGTACGTTTGAAGTTCACTGTACTTGGTGTGCGCGTGACCCGCTTCACATTTGCCCAAAGATTCTCTATGTGCTGACTCCATCCTTATTGACGTAGCTCAACCCCGACATCGAGCGGGCGCACGTGCTTCGCGGCTACTACGACAGCCGCCACGGGCAGATCAACGCCGTGCCTTTCACGAACGCGTCGCGCGATGGCCCCCGCACGGATCCTCGCAAGACAGTCTCTCAGATTAAGGACGAGCAGCTCGGCATGCATGGCGACAAGGTGAGACAAATTTGCTCCGTGTGGTGACGAAAGTGACACGTGTCTTGTGCATGCTCACGTAGATTAAACGCAGATGTGTGGGCGCTGGGTGGCATCATTTAATAGCAGTGACCCAATGACAGTTGTAGGATGGTGCGAGTAATGGTTCATTCGTTTTGTTCCTGATTCCCAATCCCTCTCTGCAGGCCGACTACTTTGCGCTCAAGGGGACGGTCATGTTCATCAAGAAGGAGAACGCCGTGTACCAGGCGTGCGCTTCGCCCAACTGCAACAAGAAGGTGTCGGACAACGGCAACAGCGAGTTTATGTGCGAGAAGTGCGGAAAGGCCTCTCCGGATTTCAAGTGGCGCCTCATGCTCTCGTTCACCGCGGGCGACTACACGGGCGCGCAGTGGCTCACGGCATTCCAGGAGCAGGCCGAGCAGATCCTCGGTCACAACGCCGCGGACATTGGCATGTTCAAAGTGGTGGGTGTCACGTGCCCGCGCGCGTGTGGATGTGTATTGTGCGAGAACGGCAGTGTGTCACTCCGTCGTGTCGCTCATGTCGTCAACGCGGCATTGCTCATATACACGAACTAGGAGTTGTGTGGTGTGTACTATTGTGTTCGAACGTTCCGTCGTGTCTCACGTCGTCCCGATCCCGGCATTGCCCCACAGACGAACCCGGAGGAGTACGAGCGGATCTTCCAGAAGGCTCTCTTCAGCCGCTACGTGTTCAAGGTCAAGGCGAAGGCCGAGACGTTCAACGACGAGAACCGCGTGCGCTGCTCTGTGATGACGGCGACGCCCGTCGACTACAAGAAGGAGTCCGAGTTGCTCATCCGCCAGTTGCAGGAGCTCGGCGTCTCTGCTTGAGGCCCACTTGTTCGCACCCTCTTTGACTCTCTGGAGGCGTTGCCTCTTTCATGCTCGGCTTTATGTGTCGCATGAGGGGCTGATGCGTTGTTCGGTTTTCCGGCGCGGTATTGTACAGGCGACTCTGCGCGGAGGCCACGTTTGCCCTCGCTTCGCGTGCGTGCGTGCGTGAAATACACCAAAAGTTGCAGAACTCGCACACTTTGGCACATTGCCCGGACGCACTACCTCAGGTTACCATAGGTCCACGCAGGTCTGCACCAAAACAAAATGCATCGGCCAGCACACTCTACGCGACTCCTTTCTTGCGCGAGTGGGATGCCGCGCAGGCCACTCGTACACATGCGAGACTCTATCACCCACGCACACTCGTACACATGGAAACTCGCACACTCGTACACATGCGCGACTTTAACCCCGCACACCCACGCACACTCGCGCTGACTTCCTTGCGGCCCGGTAACACGAAAGCCACGTACATTGTGCGTCTACACGTGCTTGAACACGTCGTCCACGCTGTCCACGACCACGCACGCGCCCATGCCCTCTTGCGGCATGAAAC
>CALSCQ010001344.1:0-15000 GCA_943704525.1 Pigoraptor vietnamica | reverse complement strand
ACACGCCATTCGCCTCTACTCCCCAAGAGCACAAGCAGCTTCAGCAAAGCTCCTACTCTCTACCACACATACACACACACACACACACACACAAGCAGCTTTAGTGCTCGCATGGGAAGACGAGAGGGTGAGAGGGAGAGGGGATGCGCGAATACCGCAACTACAACAGCTCGGGTGTGAAGTCATCCTGACACTTCCGGGGTAATTCATCCGGGGTGTCAGTACCCTAAAATAAACAGTGATGTCATTTGCGCAAATGACGTGCAAAGCCGGTTTTGTCCAAACACGGCGGCGTTAAAAAACCGGCAGCGGCCCTCGGCACTGCTGCGCAGCGTGTTTTCAAACCCATTGTCACTCTGCGAAGCGTACGCGCGTTGCGTAGACGCGTTGTGCTGTTCTCTATTCCCCTCGAGGGTCGCGAATTGGGTGCTGTTTTGTGCGTACTTGACTCTGTATCTCTCTGCGTGTGACGACGGGCCAAGTAGTGAGCGTGAAACATCCCCTTCACACGCTGCCAAAAGTGCATCCGACACAGCGGGCAGTGGCGTTTGGAATGGCGGCCTTCGTCACGCGCGAGGCGCGCTCTCTCGACTTCTGAACGCGAAGTCGCATAAGTGTTTGTGTGTGCTGCCGACATCTGCTGCTGATTCAATTGGGGGTCCTCGGCTTGCGCCCATCGACCATGAGCGCCGCCCCTCAACTAAGCCCCGCGAATTCCGGTGCGAGTCGCACGAGCGACGGCCTCCAAGATGCCCTCTCGCGCGGGGACCACTGTAATGCGCGCGGGGATTACGTGCGCGCCGTCGTCCACTACACAAAGGCGGTTGAGTTGGACCCCATGTGCACGATGGCCTTCACAAGCCGCGGGGAAGCGTACATGGCGCAGGGGCTGTTCGACCGCGCACTCGCGGATTACACGCGCGCCATCTCGCTCGAGCCCGACAACCCCGCGCTGTACGTGTTCCTCGGCGACTGCCATCACGCCGTCGGCGAATACGACCAGGCCATCGCGAGCTACAGCAAAGCCATCGAAATGGACCCGGACGAGGCCACGTACTTCAGCAGCCGCGGGGACTCGTACCATTCGAAGGGCGATTACGACCTCGCCGTGGCGGACTTCACGCGCGCCATCTTGCTTGACCCGAACGACGAGCTCGCGTACGTGAGCCGCGCCATGTCGTGTCGCCTACAGGGCAACTACCCGCAGGCCATTCTGGACTGCACAAAGGCGGTGGAGCTCAACCCACGTGACCCCATCCCATACAACTCGAGGGGCGTCGCGCTCCACTTCCAGGGAAAGTACGAGATGGCCGTCGCCAATTTCACGCGGGCGATCGAGCTCGACCCAAGCTTTGCGAATCCGTACACGCGGAGGGGTCGCTCGTACCTTGCGCTCGGGAACCACGTGCAGGCGCTCGTCGATTGCAACCGCGCGATTGAGATTAACCCGCGGTCTTCGCGCTTCTACGGCAACAGGGCCTATGTGCGCCTCGCCCACGGCGACTACGACAACGCGATAACGGACGCCACGCGCGCGATCGAGATTGATTCGCGGAATGTCGCCGCGTATTGTTACAGGGGCATTGCCTTTGACGGCAAGCACATGTTTGCGGAGGCGCTGAGGGATTTTGTGCACGCGATTGAGCTCAACCCGCGCGACGCCGAGTCGACGATGGAGCTCGAGAGGATACGCGGTGCGTGCACGTGTTGTACGTGTTGTGTCTTTGTGCGCTGTGTGTGTGTGTGTGTGTGTGTGTGTGTGTGTGTGTGTGTGTGTGTGTGTGTGCGTGTGTGTGTGTGTGCGTGCGTCTGTGTGTGTGTGTGCGTGCGTGCGTCTGTGTGTGTGTGTGTGTGTGTGTGCTTTGTGCGCATTCTTAGGTCCTGTTTGCGGTGCATTTCTCTTTTGTGGATCGTGTCTTGAATTGCAAGCAACTAACTTTGCATCTTCTTTCATATTCGCGCGCAGGGCATTACGCGCGGTGTAAGCAGGCGCTCGAGGGGCAGGCCGCTGCGAATGGACACGTCGTGGCACAGGCGCAACAGCCCGTTGCGAGCGGGACGACGTTCACTCACCACCCGTCCATAGGGAGCGACTCCGGTGAGTGTGCGCTCTGAGGGTGTGCCGTTTGTGTGCAGAACGCATTTTTTTGCATCCGCTCCCCTACCTTCCCTTACCCTCCCTCCTTTCTCTCTACTTTCTCTCTACTAACGACACTCCTGCCTACCCTCCCCTCCTTTCTCTCTACTTTCTCTCTACTAACGACACTCCTGCCTACCCTCCCTCCTTCTCTCTACTTTCTCTCTACTAACGACACTCCTGCCTACAACTCCCCTCCTTTCTCTCTACTTTCTCTCTACTAACGACACTCCTGCATACCCTCCCTCCTTTCTCTCTACTTTCTCTCTACTAACGACACTCCTGCCTACCCTCCCCTCCTTTCTCTCTACTTTCTCTCTACTAACGACACTCCTGCCTACCCTCCCCTCCTTTCTCTCTACTTTCTCTAATACTAACGACACTCCTGCCTTGTGTCCTACCAGGCACAGAGAATGGCCCGCGACAAAAGTACCGCCTCCACCGACTCGTGGGCGATGGAACCGCCGCGGAAGTCGCCAAGGTGCGCCCTTGAATGCCCAGTTATTAGTTGTCCCCACGAAGCGCACCTCTCGGTTTCCGTTCGGCAGTTATTTTGCAGACCGTGTGCGATGTTCACTGCAACGGCAAACGCATTTCTGCGTACCTTTGTTCGCCGTGCGGTGGCGTCGGAACATTCGGCCCGTGTCACGTGATGACGCGCGTCTTGGTTGTCTCGCCCTCACCCTGTTGTGCGAACCGGCTCACCTTCAGATTTATGTGCCGGTGAATGCGTCGCTTGCGTCACTCGTCCGCATCGTCGAACGCACGTGCTCTGTCTACTCGCCAGTGCTCAAGTACCGCGACCGAGACGGCGACATGGTGCGTGTGGGGTGTGCTCGCGTGTGTGCTTTGTACGTGAAGCAGTTGGGTAGTATGTTTTGTGTGGATGGCACGCATTAGGTTTGGGCTGTTTGCGTGGAGTATTTCGTTCTTCCTTTCTCCCTACGGTAGAGTCGATGGACAGATTTCCGTGACATATCTCTCGTCTCTGATTGAGCTGACGTCTCCCTTCCCACTCACCTTGCGCTGTTGCTGCAGATTACCTTTGCGACGGAGGACGACGTGCGCGCGTGGATGTCCCAAGAGAGCAGCGGCGACCTCTTCTTCACTATTTCGGACGACCCCTTTGCGCAAGGTTTGTGGCAGAATGGCCGTAGTGAAAGTTGTTCTGGCGTCGCACTTGCGTGCCCTTTTTTTGTAGTGTGTTTACCCTCTCCTTTCCTTCTGTCCTCTGTCGAGTCGTTTGGCTACGTGTGGCTTGGCTAATTCGCATCTCTTCGCTCTCTTTCTCCATTCTCCACACAGTGCAATCGCATCTCCGTGCTGTGGGCCTCGAGTCGCTCGCGCCCACACCGCAGCTGATCAGTCACGTGCTCGAGTCGATCGCGCGCCTCGTGACGAAGGTGGCGGACCTGGAGCGCGCGGCCGCTGCGATGGGCACGAAGGGAGGCGAACTGGAAAAGGCCGTCGCCCTGCACACGGGCGAAATGGCCGCGCTGCGTTCCCTCCACGACCGATTGGCCGAGGCGCTGCTGGGCGAGGGACAGCGGCGGCTGTCGGCGGGAACGGGGCTCAATCCGTCGCCGCGCACGGAAGTTGCGCTGCCGCCGTCGCAGGGGGACCAGCCGCAGGCCATGATGCTCTGAGCGCGATTTGGGGCGCATCGTGCTTCAATCCTCCATTGCATCCACACTCGCGAAGGCACTGCGCTGTTGTGCGTGCGTAGTCTTTGTGCGAGGTACCGCTTGCGTTACGCGTGTCGCGTTGCCGCTGCTGGAACACAGGGCGCCTCTGCGATTTCGAAGGGCGTCAAAGTGGCGCGCGCCGTTTGCCTGTCTTGCGCTTGACCTTTAATATAGCCGCGTTGTCCTTTTTATGCTGCGACCACAGGAGCTCACGGGGTACACCAGAGCTGCGAAGCAGATTGAGGCACCGCCGAAAGGCAGTTTGACCGAAAGTTAGTTTGCCGCTTGCCGCGATACCATTAATGTCTGGACGGTCAACCAATTTCATTCCCTCGGTAACATGCAACCCATGCCGTGAGGCACAAACGACCACTCCGCGATGTACACTGCGAGCCCAGCGCACGCGCACGTGTACAGAACGAACGGCAGCGCCGGAATGGAGCGAAGGAGGGACGTCACGTCGATGCGCTGACGCTGTTCCCACGTTACGCAGACGTAGTCAGTCGCAAAGCCGCTCACGATCATCAGCGTGACGTTGGCGATTTGGACCGAATCGTTGAGCCACGCCCATTCGAATGCGACGCACGTGGGCGCTAACACGTCGCGAAGTACTCTGCACAAGCAGGTGCGACAGAAAGCATGTCACTATTAGAGAGCGTTCAACACGGGGCTCTTCTAAGCCGTTGTGTGTGTGTTTGTGCGTGTGTGTGCTGTGTGTGCCTGTGCTGTGTGTGTTTGTGTGTACTGTGTTTGTGTGTGTGTGTGTGTGTGTGCGTGCGTGCGTGTGCTGTGCGTGTGCTGTGTGTGTGTGTGTGTGTGTGCGCGCGCGTGCGTGTGCCGTATGTGCGTGGGGGGGGGGGGAGGGGAGGGGGGAGACTGAGAGCAAGTAGGGAGGGGCAATGACAATCTGACATTTCCCATCGGCCCAACTCTTCTAAAACAAAGTGGAGCATCAACACGCGCACTGCTCACCGTGCGACCAAAACCACCGCTACGGTTGCTTGCACCTTCGCCATCATCTCAACGGCGCTGAAGCCGGCGTACGCGTCCAGACTGCGTTCGCGCGCAGCGGTCGTCGGCGGCCGCCGACCGCAAATTTTCATGACATCGTCGATGAACACCGACGTCGCTTTGCGTCGCGCAATGTAACTCCGACGAATGGCAATCTCAACCACGGCGGCGAACGCGTTGATGAGAACCGCCTCGCCGATTGATCGGGCCTTGAGCATAATCAAACGGCCAAGCATCTGCAAAGCACACGTGAGTGTGAGTGTGCGTGTGAGTGCGAGTGCTTTAGAGTGGCGTGCGCTCAGCCTGAGAATGTCACTCACCGACATGGGGACGCTGATCCAGTACCACACAACAGCGCCCTGCGGCACCGCGAGCGATCCCATCGCGACGATGCCGCGCCGAAGCAGAAGCGACAAGAGTGTCGTCGCGAGAGTGTGTGCGAATATGCGAAAGACCACAACGTGCGCAAAATCGTACCGAACGATCAAGTGTGCGCACACGCGGCCGTAGAGGGCGAGACCGGCGCCGGCGACCAGGACGCTCAGCACGAACAGTTGCATTCGACTCTTCGACTCGTGGAACTTTGTGACTGCACTCGCGCGAGACGCAAAGACGAGCGTGTCGTACACCTGAACGACAGGTGGGATCGCCGATAGCGTGAAGATGTATGGATTCCAAGTTCTAGTAGCGAAGAGGATCGACACGAGTGCGAGGTTCGCGACCAGAGGGACGGGTGCCCACCGAGCCAGAGTCCGCGCGATTCCGGGGAACAGTATGCAGCCCATGCACAGGACGCTCGCGTGCGCCGCTACGACGAACATGAACCGCCATATGGCGACGGCGGTCGTCCACCCGGTCGTCGAGAGCGCCACGAAGAGCTGCGCGAAAACGACGACGGCGACGCCTGCCTGGAGGCCCTTGCCATAAGCGGCGGCCAGCGCAACGAACGTCTCGCGATATCCCGCGGGCTCGTACTCTCGCTGCGAAGGCGAAAGCACGGCGACCGTTGTGCCCATTTCGGACGGCCACGCGATCCGCTGGACTCCTCCATTGTATGGCACGTCGCGAGCCTCGACATCGACGGCGTTACTCGATGGGACAGCCCTGAGAGGCGCCGCTTGTGGCGGCAACGCAGCAACAGCGGCGCTCGCAAACGCAGGACGTGCTGGCGTCGGTGCTGCTTCGACGAGTATGTGGCTGTTTGTCCTCTCGCTGTTTTCGCGGAGTTCGTTCCTTCGGGGGGCGTCCTGAACCGCCGCAAGGCTGCCCTCGTCCCCAGCACGGACAATCCCCGGTACAGCGACGTCGTGCCCTTGCCGCCCGCTGTGCCCGTTTGCTTCGGAGCCCGTGCTTTCGAGGGCTGCCTGCGCCCTGTGCGTGACGTCCACTCGAGCGCCGTCCTCGCCGGTGTCCGCAAGTGCGACAGCGCCGCCCTCAACGACGGCGTTGCTCGGATTCGCAACCTTCAACGCGGCGCGCAGCTCCTTGTGTGCCTGTGCGAACCTGTGTTCGGCGCGTGCGATGAGGACGGGGAACTGCGCGAGCCCGAGCAAAGAAATGCCGTACAGAACGCTCCACGGCCACCGGAGCCCGCTCTCCGTGCTGAGCCCGCGCACGCACACGACGGCTGTCGCGAGGAGTATCGCAATGACGACCGTTGCCGTCACACGCATCCTTTTCAGCAGTTTCTTCTGGACGATCGCGTGGAAGTGGGCGTAGTAAGCGGTTGAATCGAGGCGCGAGCGAATGGCCGCGCGCACGTCAGGTCGTTCCTCAAAGTACGCCGCCGCCCCCAAATACTTCGTCGACAGCGAAAGCTCCCAGGTGACGACGATCGCGGCGTTGAAGACGAGCAGGATGAGCTCGAGGCCGACGGCAATGTGCGCTGCGGAGAGTAGGATCGCGATCGCAACGCAGACGCGGGCAATTGACCAGACGGGCGCGCCGAAGACACTCTCAGCGATGCTGTCCCTCAACAATTCCAGGCCCCGAGGGCGACCCACTACGTCGGCCCAGCGCGCGTAAAGAGCGAACACCACCACGCACACGCTGAAGAAGAACAACAGCAAGCACAGTGTCCAGCGCGCGCGGCGGGTGCGGTGTGCGCGGACGTGTGCATTGACGAGGCGCGCGCCGTTCCGCCAGGCGCTTGCTACGCGCTCGTAGTTGGCTGTGGTGGAGAGCGCGGCGGACACATGCAGCAGTCCCGCTGCTGCGATGAGCAACACCACGTACATAACCCCGACCGTCCTGTTCGCGTCGCCGAACGGAATCTGCCAGCGAAAGAACGGCACGACGCAATACAAGGCGATGCCGACAAATACGAGCGCGAGGGCGACCTGCGCGGCGTACAGGACGCGCCCAACGTATCGCGCGGTGCTTCGTGGACTCTGCACGAGGGAGTTGGGGAGGATCGACAGCGCGAGGAGGAAGGGCGCAATGTACGTCGCGCGCAGCGCATGGTCTCGGTCACCCCTGCTCGCAGCTGTGCGAGGGGCCATGGGAGCCCGCTGCTCGTAAGCGCTCGAAGGGGCGGGCGCTATCTCATCGCGGCGCGACTCGCTCTCGCCCGTCGTTTCGTAGATCCGCCTCCGGAGCGTTGCCACCGTTGGGTCGGCGAGAACGGCGAGTGACTCGTCCTCGCTCACAGCGAAAAGTGCGTCCGGAAGACCTGCCGCTTCAAGCACCAGCAATTCGTTGGTAGCGCGCAACGCCGGATTGGACTGCAGCGACGTCTCTTGCGGTGCTGAATCCGGTTGAGGCACGGGGCCCTCCGTCCCGCTCACGCCGCCTCCGAGCTCTCGCAACTCGAGCGCATCCGTCGCGTTTTCTGCAACGGCGGGTGACGTCCACACGCCGCCGTGCAAAGCATGCTCGGCATCAGATCGCGGGCTGTCGGGCGCAATGGTCCCCGCCACGGTCACGTTGTCCGCCTGTGAGTCGCTATCGAGAGCGTCAGTGGTCCTGCGGCCGACGGGGCCATCAGACTCGACAGAGAGCGGCGAATCTGCGCGATACTCGAAACCAGCCCAGTTGATGTGGTAGTGCGCCATTTCAGTCGTCCATCGACGCCGATATGCAGCGGGCGTCCACCGACGTTGGGCGCCTGTCCGGGCACGCCGGTCCGTGGGCACCCGTGCGTGTTACAGGTGGATGGCTGGATTGCGCGTGTGTACGGTGTTAGGCAGAGAATGTGTGTGGGGATGGGGTATGAGATGCCGTTCGCACGGGCGCTGCAGTTGCCGTGGCTGCACTGTAACCCCGGCGGATTCAGCGAATGTTTGTCGTCGCCGCCGCAGTTGGGGCAGTCAGTATCACGAAGGTGCCGCTGCGCCGGCCTTACTTTCGCCCGACGAGTGTTCCGTTCGACTGTAACGCGCAGGCGAGTGTAGCTGCTGCGTTACTGCCGTTTGTGTTGTTTCCCTTCTATTATCGCGAGCGTGCGATGGGAAGAGCGGATTGGCGCGTGTGTCACTCAGTCTCGGCGTTGGGTTGATTTTTTTGTATGCGAATTGTATGATACTGGCGGTTATTACGCCCCGGACAGTCGTGGACAAACGTACGCCATTTTCGGAAACTTTTGACGCGACCACGACAGGGTGGCCCACGGCAGCATACACTTTAACTTCAGGGCTCGGCATCAACCTTGTTGAAGCGATTTATATACACACGGGACGGCGCGCTCTCAACCCACGTTGCACCCGTGCACAAACGCCCAATCCGTGAGATGCACGACGATAATGGCGCACGCGCACGCGTACAGAAAGAACGGAAGCGTCGGGATCGAGCGGAGGAGCGACGTCACGTCGATGTGCTGTCGCTGCTCCCATATCATGCAAAAGTAGTCCACCGCAAAACCGGAAACGAGCATAAGCACGACATTCACAATCAACACGGCGTCTCCGTGGCCATCCGAAGTGAAGTTGAAGTTGTAGCACGTGCCGCCGGCCCTCTCGCGGAAAATTCTGTGAGTGGGTGTTCTTTCGTAAGCGACGTCCACCGATGATGTACACCTCCGCACTGAGGGTTGCCTCACACAAACATGCCCTGATTTCAGCAGCCACCGACGCACATGCAATTGCACGTCGACTCACCGTACAACCACCAGCGCCGCGACCGCCGCCTGCACTTCCACCATCGTCTCCACCGCGATGTGCCCCGCGTACACGTCGAGGCTTCGCTCCCGCGCAACCGCCGCCGGCCGCCGCATGCCACAACACTCCAAGAAAGTGCCCCACAGGTCCATGAACGCCGTCGTCACCTTGTTACGCGCAAAGTAACTCCGCCGGATGGCAATCTCGAGCGCGCCCGTGAACGCGTTCATGAGAACGGCCTCTCCAATCGACCGCGACTTGAACATGATCAAGCGGCCAATCATCTGCATTAGAGTCAGTAACTGACGGAGTAAGTACGTGCGCGCAATTGCTTGTGTTGCTTTGTACGCGCGTTTCTGTACGACGTCAGCTTGAACACACACATACACACACACACACACACACACACACACGCACACGCACACACACACACATGCACGCACACACACACACACACACACACACACACACACACACACACACACACACACACCACACACACACACACACACACACACACAACTGTTGTGAGTGCGCTTCGTAAACAGCACGCATTCCCTTGTGAGGACACTCACCGACAGTGCAACGCTGATCCAATACCACAGCACAATGCCCTGTGGCGCCCGAAGCGACTCCATGATGAGAACGCCGCGCCGAAGCAGCAGCGAGAGGAAGATCGTCACTGACGTGTGCGCAACGATGCGAAAGGCTAGAACGGCGGCAAAACTGTCCGAGACGATCGCGCGCACGAACACGCGGCCGTACAGTGCGAGCCCAATCACGGCCAGGAGGATGCGCAGCGCGAACAGGCGAAGAAGGCGCTTGGGCTCGCGGAACCCCGTGAGTAGCTCGTTGTTGGAAGCGACAGCGAGCACGTCGTATATCTGTGCGATGGGTGGGAGGAACGACGGCGTGAAGAGGAAGTCGTTCCACTGTCCCGACGCGTAGAGAATCGACACGTACGCAATGTTTACAACGAGGGGAGCGATGGCTCGCTTGGCCAGCGTCCTCACGATCACCGGAAAGCACACGTATCCCATGCAGACGACGCCGGCGTGCACCGTCACGACAAACATGAGACGCCACGCGTAGGCGATGGCTGCGCTGCGGCAAAAGACGGGCCACGACGCCCAAACGTAATCCCGCAACCCCCACTCGGAAGAACAGATCTTGACCGGGAGCGCCGAGAAGATCTGCGCGTAGACGATGATGACGACGCCCGCCTGGATGGCTTTGCCGTACGTCGTCGCAATCTCGACGAAAGTCTCTCGGTATCCCGCGGGCCTGTATTCCCGCTGCCGGCGCGCCGTAATCGTCCCGACGCCGCCCGTCGACCACGCCATCCCCCCGGCCTGATGCGCCTCACGTGTGGCCTCCACAAACGCCATCACCGACGGGCGACCAGTTAGTGTGTCCTTTCTTGGAACGTGCGACGTGCGAGGAGCTGCAACGAAGCCGTCGACCCGTGGCTCGCTCTCGCCGCTGTGTCCGTTTTCTTCGACGAGCGTGCCATTCTCCCGCGGAGGACTGTCCATGCCATCCGCTGTGGTCGCGACTGCATCGTCCACAGCGTCGTGAACGAAGCAGTCCATGACGGCATCGTCCACAGCGTCGTGAACGACGCAGTCCATGACGGCATCGTCCACAGCGTCGTCCACTCCGTCTGTTACCCCGCGCGCTTCGCGCGACTGTGCCACGTTGTGATACCCATTGGCTCGAAGATGGTCGTCGTGGGATTCTACGGCGTCCAACTCGCCCTCCCCCGTTGACACCGTTCCAGGCACTGTCACCGACTGCTGCCCCTCGCTTTTTCTGCGCTCGGGCGTGCTCGCCCCGTCGGGCGTCGCACGCATCTCCCATGTCTTTTCGACTGGGCCAACGCCCTCGTTACTCTCGGAAGACGCAACGTGATCGCTGTGGCCGGCGCCGCTGGGGTTGGCGAGTCGAAGAGTGTCGCGCAGTTCTTTGTGCGCCTCGGCAAGCTTGTGTTCCGCGCGGGCGATGAGGACGGGGAATTGGGCGAACCCGAGCAGCGAGACGGTGTAGAGGAGGCACCACTGCCACCGGAGCCCGCTCTCCGTACTGAGCCCGCACACGCACGCGATGGCCGTCGCGAGGAGCATCGCGATGACGACCGTTGACGTCACGCGCATCTTCATCAGCAGTTTCTTCTGGACGATCGCGTGGAAGTGGCCGTAGTACGCCGCCGAAGCCAGCCGCGCGCGAATCGCCGCGATGATTTCGGGCCGGTTGTCCAACGACGCCTGCACGATGAGCTCCTTCATCGAACGCGAGAGCTCCTCACTAATAACGAGCGCCGCGTACAGCACGAGGAGAATGAGATCGAGGCCGACCACGATGTGTGCCGTCCCGAGGAGGAGCGCGAGCGTGACGATGGCGGCGTTGAACGCGCCACTCGACGTGAACTCGGACAGCAGCAGCCGCTCGTAGAACTCCTCGTACGTCGGGACGGGGCCCGTTATGTTCACAGCGACGCCGATTCGGATGCCGTCGCTTGCGCCCAGTCCCAGGAACGACAGCAGGCACACGGCGAAGAGGAAGACGAGCCAGAACAGTACAAGGCGGCGCGCGCGCTTGGCGCGGTACTTTCGCACTTTGGAGGTCACGAGTCGCGCGCCGTTCTTTCCGACCCCACTAATACGGTCGTAGTGCGTGGTTGCGGTCGAGAGGATGGAGCGCGCGTAGAGCATCCCGCCCGTTGCCGTGAGGAGCGCCATGTACACGGTCGCATTGGCCATGTTCGCGTCGTCGTCGTTAATACCGCGACGGAAGAACTGCACTGCGTTGAACACGGAATACCCAAACAGGAGCACGAAGGTGAGCGCGACCTGTGCAATGTAGATGGCGCGAGCGATGACGCGCACGTGACACCGCGCGCTTTGCACGAAGATGCTAGGGACGATCGCAAGGGCGACGAGGAACCGCGCAATGTAGCTCGCGCGCAGCGCGCGGTCGTGGTCGCGCTCGTTTGCCGCAAAGAACTTGCGTGTTCCATCCACCGACGTCAGCGGGCGGCTTTGTCCCACTCGCACGCCCCCGGTGAGGAAGCCGGACATCCCCTCGCTCTGTCGCCGCGTAGTCATGCTCTGAAGCAGAGCCCCCACAGCCGGATCCGCAAGGATGTGCGCTGCGTCGGTATCCCTCAGCAGTGTGCCCGCCCCCACGAGCGCGCCTTCGTCGACAACGAGAAGCTCGTTCCCCATTGTCCCGGACGCGCCGGTCGGCGTGTGGAGGCTATCGGTTGTCATTACCATCGCGCGCTCATCGCGATGGTCGTCGACTCTGCCGCCCTCCATGGTGTCTGCAGCGGCTTGCGACCTTCCTTCTTCGGCGCGCTGGCGGGCCAGTCCTTGAAACCAACCACCGGACCGATCCACCCCGCCAGGTCGAGCGATAACAGGCCGAGCGCCAACCGCTGCCGGCGCCGTCGTCGTTTGGGGCCGTACTCGCAGGTGCGGGGGGCGCGCGTCCGCGAGGTGATTGCTCGAACTCGACGCCACGTCCGACATTGCGTGTGGATGCTGGAGCTCGTCGTGGTTCGGAGGTGCTTGCGCCGATGCCTCGATCGCTTCGACCGCCTCGATTGCGTCGGCGATCGCAACTTCGATTTCGTCCACGGGGGACTCGCGTCCGGTGCGTTCCGCGTCGTCCGCCATTTGTTTCGAGGTCGGCTGCTAGCGGAGAAAGCGCGCCGTGCTTGATGGAACCTGAGAGGCGCTCCCGACGGTGAGCCTGCGCTCCAGCTGGGAGCGCAAGTCAGAGACCGCGCCCCGGGGCGCGATTACACCCTCTCACGTATGGGGCTCATTACGGAGAGCCCGATTTCACGACTGTGGCGAGGCCCCGGCCCCGGGTTCGGCGGCACCGACTGTCAGTCAGGCAGCGTCAGTCGCGGCGAGTCAGGCTCAAGCTGCCTGTGTTTCTTCCATAGGACGTCTTATACACTCGTTCGTTTGTTGCGCTTGACGTACTCTGCAGCCTGGCGACCGTGCCTGGACAAACACGTCGTGACTCACATCAGTGGCCAAATGTGCGAATGTTTGTCGTTATTCGGCTGTTCCGTTGTAAGAAACAGAGGTCTGCACTCAAACGTACCGTGCGCCGTCTTCAGAAACGCCGTGTGCACGACGCTTTCACTCGCGCGCGTGTCTGTGCGTAAAAGGCTCAGGTGGATCGAGGCGAGAGAAAGAGGCGCACTTTGGGAAAAGATGCACGGAGGGACTGTGCGTGAAGGGGCGGACCACATGGGGAAGTCGGCGCATTTTTTGTGTGTGTTCGGTGAAGAATAATTATTGATTAATGTATGAACAATGTATGGAAAATGTGTGGAAAATAAACGGTTGCGAAGGGAAGTGAAAAAATGGCGATGTCCATTGTCCTTTTTAGGGAAACAATGAACCTCGCTTTCCCGAATGGGATGTCTGGACACCAGAGGTTGGTTGGCACCCTTTTCCCACCCTGACTGGACTGTTGGCCGCCGATATACTGTAGTTGCCGATAGTTGCCACTGAAACGGCAGTCGCCCTCTTTTAAAAGCCGGTATGAAACACCTCACGCTATACCCCTGCTTAAATGCGCGACGACAGGCGGTGCCGACGCACATGTACAGCCGAGAAACTGAATGGGAACTCCGAGTCGTGTCAGGCGGAGTCCGCGGCCAGCCGCGAATACAGATTACTGAAGGCCTCGGCTCCACGGCTCACTTAGAGTGGGCCCGGCGGCCTGGACAGCTTACGCATGTTGAGTCACAGTGACTGTGCAAACGGCATCTTTCATTGCGCGTGCGGGTGCGTCCTGCGCAGCTTTTTCCGCGAGGGAATAAGAAGGCTCCCCGTCATCCAGCGCGACACGGAATTGAGAGCGATGAGTATCACATGGATGGCCCCAAACACCACAAAGTGGCTGATGCTCGTCCCAATCTCCCGCCAACTGCCGCTGTCGCGCACGAGGAAGAAGAAGTGGAGCGCCATGACGTCGGTCATAGCGATCACTGGAAAAAAGAGGCTTGGGCCGGGCACGTGCAGCGTCTGGTTCACGGCGTAGAAGATGCAGCCCACCAGGAGGAAGGGGATGGATATCTGCGACCGGAAAGCAGGCGCGATCAGCGAAAGTGCGGGTAGATTGTTGGTATCACGCAATAATATTTTGTGTGTGTGTGTGTGTGTGTGTGTGTGTGTGTGTGTGTGCGTGTGTGTGTGTGTGTGTGTGTGTGTGTGGTATGTGTGTGTGAGCATACTTGTGTTGTGCATGCACCTTCAGCACGATGAGGGAGCCCATGATGAACGGCGAGAACACTGTCACGAAGCGGTAGATGGACGCGAGGTTGAAACTGCTGAGCGACGCCATGTTCCCAGTGCCGAAAAAGGCAAGAATGACAAAAAACAGCTGCGAGCCGCGGCCGTGCTCGCAAAGTCAAGGGATAAAAGACGTCCGACTGTGTGAATGTGCGCACGTGTGTACATGTGTGTACGTACATGCGTGCGTGCGTAAGTATGTGTGTATGCTTGAGAGCGTGTTTACGTATGTGCGTTTGGTATGGCGGGGTGTATGGGAATGTGTGCATGTTGTTGGGGGGAAGAGTCAGGTACATGGCCAGTGAGTGTGGATTTCAAGAGGCGTCACACTTGAGCACCAGACAACAGGGCAACAGCATGAAAAGCGCAATCGCAGATGTCGGATACAAAGAAGAGCGCACATCGTATGTCGTTCGCAATGAGATAGCGCAGATAGCGGCCCTCGCGACGAGACGGCGAGTCCGTTCCTCCGTTCGACGCGCGCCGTGTCGGCGTCATCGGGACGTCAATAGGCGTCGCCATTCCATTGGCGGAGAGCACCGAGGTGGGGCGAAGCGCCTGCGCGTCGATCGTCGCCTTCTCGCGCGTGGGCGACAGTTTGTGTTCGATGATGAACCAAAAGTAGAGCGTGCTTGTGAAGCAGAGATAGAAGAGGCCCTCAAAACTGCGCGGAAAAGACACGGACACAATAAGTGGGAGCGTGTCAGCGGGATGCGCAACGAACCGTCAACGACAGGGACAGGGCAGCGGGTGGGGGG
>CALSCQ010001342.1:10000-14386 GCA_943704525.1 Pigoraptor vietnamica | reverse complement strand
CTCTCTCTCTCTCTCTCTCTCTCTCTCTCTCTCTCTCTCTCTCTCTCTCTCTCTCTCTCTCTCTCTCTCTCTCTCTCTCTCTCTCTCTCTCTCTCTCTCTCTCTCTCTCTCTCAACACATGGCGGTCCTGCGCACAAGAGTGACGAGGTGACACGGTCCATGCGTCCCACACACCCTGCTCTCGTCCGCAGATCGAATCGAGTCGAGCATTTCCTGGTACTCGGCCTTTTGCGTTGAAAAGTCGGGCATTTCGATCTTCTTGGCACTGCACATGGGAACGGCATCAGACGTAATTGCATGAGCGCGTGTGTGCGTGAAAGTGCGTGTCGCATGTGTGCACATGTGTTCGTGTATGTATGTATATGTGCGTGTTTGTGTTTGTGTTTGTGTTTGTGTGCGTGTGCGTGTGCGTGTGCGTGTGACGTGCATGTGTGTGTAGGTGTGCGTGTGCTTGTGCGCGTGACCCACGGCTCATTCGTGTTTAGAATTCGGTCCATTTCGGCAGCACTGATCGGCTTGACCTTTTCCTCGGGAATGCCGTGCTTGCGCATGTCGTCAGACCACCTGCGTACGAGAACAGCGCCAGCATCAATAAATGGCCTCCCGTGGCTTCTGGTCCATGTACACGCACACACACACACACACACACACACACACACACGCACACACACACACACAGACATACGCACACACACACACGCACACACGCACACACGCACACACACACACGCACGCACACACACACACACACACACGCACGCACACACACACACGCACGCACACACACACACACACGCACACGCACACACACACACAGACATATGCACACACACACACACAGACATACGCACACACGCACACACACACACGCACGCACACACACACACACACGCACACACACACACACACACAGACATATGCACACACACACACGCACACACACACACGCACACACACACACACAGACATACGCACACACACACACGCACACACACACACGCACACACACACACACACAGACATATGCACACACAACACACGCACACACACACACGCACACACACGCACACACACACACACACACACACACACACACACGTGCGCGCACACACACGCACGCACACACACACACGCACAAAAGAGGAAACCACCGCACCTGTCCAGCATTTCGTCGTAGCGCTCAAATGTCTCATCAAGCGCGTCCTCGTAATTCCTCGTCGCCTCCTCAAGCACATCCTCAAACTTGACCCACTCTTCCTGCTGCTCCTCCGTCGTCTCCTGCGCAGCGCCGCCGCTCGCATCCCCTCTCGCAGGCGTCTTCGCGCCATCGCGAACAGTCGCAGACTCGCCACGCGCGGCAGTGTCCGACGCCGTCGCCGCGTCGCTGGAATCGTCCCGCCGTGCGTAGTCGCCAGGTGACGCGGCCGCGTCTTCCTTCGCCTCGTCTTTCTTCTTGGCCGGGGTTGCGCCGCCCTTCTTTTTCGCGTCCTTCTTCGCAGTCGCAGGCTTCTCGGTGGTTGCCTTGTCGCCGGACGCGGGAGTCTTGCTCTTTGCGCCTCCGCTCTTTTTCGCCGCACTCTTTCCCTTCGTCACCGTCGCCGACGCACCCGCCACCCTCTCCGCACTCGCACCCTCTCCGTCAACGTCCGTCGAGAGAATCGTCGGAATGTGGGGCAGCGTCACCGACCGCATCTTTTCCTGCCCGAGAACGACACGCTCGATAAAGTCCGCGATGTCGCCCTCGCGAAACGTCCCAACGTAACCGACCGAGATGCCCCTGTTGACGTGGACCATCGCCAGCGCGGGATATCCGTACGTGAAGCCAACGGCGGACTCGAGGTGCGGCTGTGCGCCCCCCTCAAACCACACGATGCGAATTTCGGGGCGCTCCGCAATGCTGTGACAAGGAAAGGAGGAGGGGGGGGAATTCCGTGTGCGTGTGAAGAAATGGTCGAATGTGAGGGGATGGGCGGTGTGTGTGCGCGGCAGCATGTGCCATGCGCGCTTGCGTCGGTGTGTGTCGCCGCGTGCGCGTGCATGCGCCGACCACAGCCATCAGAAGCACAAACACAGCGACTTGTCACAACAGCGTACAGTGCACACCCACGCACCGCTTTGCGAGCTCGTCCAGCACGCCCAGGTAATTGCGGCGCATAATCTCCCCTCCCTCGCCAATGTTGGGCAGCGCAACGACGACGCAGTGCTGCGTGAACATCTTGCACACGCGGTTCCACACGTCCATGTTCGTCAATTCCACGACTTCCTGCGGGGGCTGCGGCCTGTTTTCCGCGGAGGCGTCCGAACGGCGCTCGTCGTCCCTCTGCCTGCGAGCGGCGCGGAGGCTCTCGAGATGCAGGTCGACAAACGCGACGATCTGCGACCACTTTTCCTCGTCGGCGGACCTCCAACCGGGGAGGTCGTCGTAAAAGGGCTTCTTTCCCACGAGAAAGAGGCGAATTTTGGGGAACTCGGTAATGCCCGCATTGCGGATGTAGTCAATGTGCGCGGTCGCATCGAAGATGCCGAACTTCACCCTGTGCGTGTGGAAGAGAGGGAATGGGGAGGTGTGCGTGTGCGTGTGCGTGTGGAAGAGAGGGAATGGGGAGGTGTGCGTGTGCGTGTGCGTGTGGAAGAGAGGGAATGGGGAGGTGAGCGTGTGCGCATGCGTGTGGAAGAGAGGGAATGGGGAGGTGAGCGTGTGCGCATGCGTGTGCGTGTAAGTGTGACCACAAGACAAGCAGAGATGCAGATTGCCGCACACAGCCATACGCACTTGTCCTTCATGTGCGCGGCCGCTTTCGTCACTTCCGGCGCAAGTTGCACGCAATGCACGCAGCGCTGGGATAGAGGGGAGAGAGAATGAGGCGGTTTTAAGCGGAAGTGTGAACGATGGACGGAGATGCCGACAACCGCGCCCACGCACAACATCGCATGCACGCCCATCGCGGCAAGAAGAGCTAGATAGAGAACAACGAACGGCTATGCGGCACATGAGGAAAGCGGCAGCGAGAGATGGAGAGAGAAGGATTCATCCACACAACACAAGTAAAAGTGAGGGGATGCAAGAGCGAAGGGGATGCGCACCTGGTGGTGAAAGAACACAACCCAATCTTCGTCAGAGTTCATAACGAGACGGTCAAAGTTTTTTGGGTCCAAATCGACGACGTCGCCGGCCTTCGACGCAGCCGCATCCACGCACGCAACAGACAGCGCGCACACGGCGGCCGCGAACGCAAGCGCGCGTAGCCATTGTCGCGCGGCCATTCTCGTGGTCTACGGTGTGGCGCGTGGCCGTGGGACCCCAAAAAAGACGCGACAAGAGCTCACTATTTGAAAAAAAAAGGAAAACCTTTCTACGCAGCCGAGAGCGTATGGTGTAAGGGCGTGGAAAGTGAGAAAAAGAGAGAGCGAGATGTGGAAGAGCAAAGTCTGTTGCGGGTTTCAGTGTGCCCGGACACCGAGAGGTAACGTCACACGAAGGGTTGGGGTTAGCTTGACGGTCGCCGAACTGGCTTTGGCTGATACATATACATTTCCGCCGTGCAGCGTTTACTTCGCGAGAAGCCTGTTGAGAATGCCAGAGAGGCTCGTCGGCATGTCAAAACTGCCGCACCACGTGCGCGCACGCTCTACGCAGTCGAAAAAGTCGCCGCTGCCAAGTATGACGTCGACGTCAAAGGGATGGAGCAGCCGTTTCAGAGCGTCACGCGCGACGGGACCGAACGCGATGAAGGGTCCGATACGTTTTCGCAGGAGGATCCACACGTCGTGTCCGCCGTCCCCATCCATGCGCATAAGGACGGGTCCCCATGACTGGAAGACGAAGGTGAAGAGCGTGTAGGTTGAACTTCGATCGCGTGCCGGGGATATCACGTCGGGCGGAACGACGTCAATAACAGGAGGCAAAATGTTCCCAAAGGAATTGCCTACAACACCACCGCGCCGGCCCTCGTTGCTGAACATCGCCAAGACCTCGCTCACGAAAGCGTCGGTCAGGCAGGACCCTTCCATCGCGCTGAGAATGTCCCGCACGCGCAGCTTTGCCGTCAGGAAAACGTCGCGCTTCTCGCCTAGCAGCGAGTCCCTGATACCGTCCGGGAGGCCCAGCTTCTGGCACAGCGCAGGGAGCCGCTCGTGCAAGCCGACGGCGCGGCGAATGGCGCGCTCAAACTCCACGTGCGTCTCAAAATAAGAGAAGGACCACGTCTGGCCGCCGACGCGGATCCCGACGCCAGCGGTGGCACCTTCCCTCTTCATCCTCTTGAGCTTTTCGATGCGGCCGTTGAAGTGATTGACGTGGAGAAGCATCGTCGGCTCGGCGTAGGTGCTGTCATTGATCGCGACCACATCTTCATCGCCCTCGACCGTCGGCAGCTTCTCGAGTTC
>CALSCQ010001342.1:0-5000 GCA_943704525.1 Pigoraptor vietnamica | reverse complement strand
CACCCACCTCAGACTCCAACTGGCTGCATTACGACGCCATTGTTCCGCTCGGCCGTTCAGTGTGTACATCAACTACATTGCTTCTCCTTCGCACGCGATCATCCACTTTGCTCTTCGGCGTCTTCGTCGAGGAAAAACATGGCACCCACGTACCTCGTCACGGGGGGCACCGGCTTCCTCGGCACAGAACTTGTGCGGCAGGCACGTGCATCCCCACACTCAACGCAACACACACACACACACACACACGCGCACAACCCTCTTATATACTCGCAGTGTGACAACGCCTCGTCACCTAGCCGTCTGCCCTCTTGGACAGGGTGAAACGCTCTTTACATCTGCAGCGCACTCACAACTTAAAATCATCCCAACTTAAACCTCTCCATTTTAGCTCGTCGAATCTGGCGCGCGCGTGCGCATACTCGCGCGAAACGTCCCCTCGGGCGGCGCTCCCGATGGCGTCGAGTTTGTGCGGGGGACCGTCCTCGAGAAGGCCGACATTGTTCGCGCGTCGGAGGGCGTCGATGGCATCTTCCATTTGGCCGGTACTGTGTACCACACACTCATCCCGTCGTTCGTCACGGAGATGCAGGACATTAACGTGCGCGGCACGCTGAACGTGATCGAGGCCGCTGCCGCTGGAAAGTGAGTGCGGGTGTAACGAGGCTGTGGTGCGATGCATAGTCCTCGTAGTAAGTTCGAACCTGCTACTTGCCGTGTAAAAGTGCCAATATTGTTAACGAAAGTGGACGTCACTCTCAACGCACGCGTCGTTTGCAGGATCCGCATCGTGTATGCGTCGACGTCGGGCGTCGTCGGGTGCAGTGTGGAGAGCGACTTTGTGGCGAAGGACGACTCGCCGTACTGTTACGACGCCGTCAAGGGAATGCCATACTACGAATCGAAGATCGCGGCCGAAGTCGTTGGCTTCAAGATGGCGGAAACGCTCGGCGTCCCTCTCGTGGCGCTGCGGCCGACGCTCATTCTCGGGCCTGGCGACGAGCGTCTCAGTTCCGTGCGCATCGTGCGCGATTTCGCGAAGGGGAAGATTCCGTTTGTGCCGACGGGCGGCATGAGCCTCGTGGACGTGAGGGACACTGCGACGGCGTTTGTGCTCGCCATGCAGAAGGGAGAGGCGGGAAAGAGGTGGGAAGGCGGTGCACTTGCGCTTCGTGCTCGTTCGCGTGTTGTGCATCTCTCTTTGTGTGTGCTGGAAGCCTTCACTCTACGTGTTGGCCCCAAGAGCTGCGTTCCACTTGTATGTGGTAGTTTGCTTTGTGTATGTGTGTGTGTGTGTGTTGCTCTCTGTACGCCCACTGCCATGTCTTTTCAAGCTGTTTTCATTGCGTCTAGTGGGGAGATACGCTCGAGTGTCGCCGCCGGTACTGTCGCACTGCTGAGAACAGCATGGCGAACACCGCGATTACGAGCACGACCATTTCAGCAACGGCGCGGTCGTGGATCTCCGATCTAACACAGTGTTGGGTCCCCCCCTTGCGCCTCGCAGCTATCTCCTGTGCTCGCACAACTGCACCGTCTCTCAGTTCTTCGACGACCTCGAGAGGATCACCGGCGTCAAGAAGCCCTTCCTCACCGTCCCCGCTGTGGTCACTCGCTACGGGGCGTGGGCGCTCGACCTAGTCAACAGGACCATCGGAGCGTACGATGCGGGCGTCGATCCCGTCCTTGCCGAGATGGGCCTCCGCCACTGGTCTTGCGATTGTTCTCCGCAATCGGCGGCGCGCGCGAAGCTTGGCTGGAAGACGCGGCCGTGGGAGGAGACTGTGCGCGACACGCTCGACTGGCTCAATGCGAACGAGGCGGCAATTGAAAAGTACGAAAAGGAGAGCGCCAAGAAGGCGGGATCGTCGTCCAAAGTCGTCGCTGGTGCTCTTGCTGCCGCGTCAGCTGCGGCTGCCGTTGTGTACGGCTACGTGTACCGGCGGTAAAGGCAGAGTCGTCCATCAATTTCGACCTCGAGTCTATGTTCTGAGATGAGCCTGCGATCGTGCACCTCTCCGTCCCTCTCAGATTTCGCAGGGCATGCGTGCGTGCGTGCGTGCGTGCGTGTGGCGTGTGGTTGTTGCGTTGCGTTGCGCAGACAAGAGAACAAATGCAAAGGTCGCGCGTAACTGCCGGAAGAGGCGTTGCCTGACAGTCGCTCACAGATCTTTCCAAGCCATTTTTGACGGCTGTCTGGACTCGCCGTAACATGAACGCCCTTTCGCCCAGCGTGCGGGTTCACTATTGACGTACGTTCGCCTCGCTGCTTTCCTTCACTTCGCCGGAGGCTATTCTTCCGCAGGAGGTTCGTGTGTTTTGCGCAGGGATACGCAGTACCCCTGGTCTTGCGCTTCAATGTACCAACGAGGGGCAAACGGGAAGCGAGAGGCATCGTCTGCAATGTACTTGTCACTGCCAGTGATTCGGCCAGCCGTAATCAACTTGACTTGGAATGCGCTTCCTTTTTGGCGCGGAAGAACTGCAACACAGCGACGTTCGGAATTACTTTGACCATTCGCTCAGGCCACTCGTTGCAGTCTCCATAGTGAAATAGCGAAAAACATACAACTCCCCCCCCCCCCCCCCCCCCCCCCCCAACACACGCGCACACATACACACACTTGCCTTGGAGAGGGCGACGTGTGCGGTGGCGTAGTCGCGCGGCACGTCCACTTGCCCAGCAATCCACGCCGGAAGCTTTGCACGGACATTCGCGCGGGCGTAGCGCGAGTCCGCCAGCACAATGACGGCATAGTCGCGCGCATGTCGTATGGCGCGACCTAGTGCACAAAAGACAATGAGTCCGTGGACATAGGGGCCGCACACACACGAACACGAACGAGACGCAACGGCAGAAACGGAGAATGTTTAAGACAGTTCGTGGACATAGGGGCCGCACACCACACACGAACACACAAACGAGACGCAACGGCAGAAACGGAGACTGTTGAAACGCGCGGAGAGAGGCGTAGCACGGATGACGAAACGAATCGCACACAGGGCACGGTCGTTGGACGGACGCACCGATCGACTGGTTGACGGCCTTCATGCAGAGGTTCTCATAGTACTCGTCGCCGGCAGACCGATCGCCCGGCGCCAACTGCAGACAGGCATGTCAAGCAATTAGAAAGCAACGACAAGCGAGCGGAGACCTGTCTCTCTGTGCCTCCGCACACACAAAGCACGGTCAAACACAAGCACACACACAAGCACAGCTCTAGAGAGCAACGGCAACAATATATCGGCCTCACATTGCGCGTGCGCTGTGCGAGGGCGTTGATGAAGGCCATTCTCTCCGCGATTTCCGGCGAGTGGATGTTCGGAAAGGGCATGCCGACGACGATCACACACCTGTGCACACGCCACAGGCAAACAACCCTTGAGCACGAAGGAACTCCATCACTCTTTCGCACATGGTGCATGGGGGCAGAACTCACAACAGGTGCGTGCGACGGTTGAGGAGGTGCCACACACGCAAGTGCCAACGCACGCTAAATGTACGCCACGCGCAACGCACGCGCACTCACCGTCCGAGCCCGTCGGAGAAGTTGATGCCCTCGCTCATCTTGCCGCCGACCACAGAGAACAACACGGCTCCCTAGCAAGAGATGTCGGGTGCTTAAATTATAGATGTGTCCATCGACCACCACTCTAGCAAGAGAAAATGCAGTGGATGGGAGCGGAACGAGTAGTCAGGGGGCATACGGGGCACATGTTCGTCAAAGCACTTCCGTTTACTGTCACCCACCCCGCCCGGCGCCACCGCGGCCTCCGAGTACGAGCGCAGGACGGCATCCGTCTGCGCCGTTTCACGCGGCTCTCGAAATGCCTGGATTGATGTGCAGATAGGTTCAGACGGGTTGCAGCGGTTGTGAGCAGAAAATGAAACAGCCCTGAGGGGTGAGATTGTCCGCCCACCTTCTTGTGCTTCTCGATCGAGGCGACGATTGCCGACTTCTGCCAGTGCGAGAAGGCGCGCTCTTCAAAGTCGTACGACGGAAAGAAACAGACGACGCCCTGCGGCACCACCTTGCACACGTTCACAACAAATTGGCCGAGGGCGCCGATCTGCGTGGAGAGGAGGGCACATGCGGAGATGTGAGCACACGATAATGGGCAAGTCTTCCCTAATATCCTTCTCTCTCTCTCCCCCCTCCCCGTGACACGCAGACACAAGCACAGACACATTAACACGGGTATACAGACACACACACACACGGAGAATTGCCTAACTGTAGCAGCAATAACATAGGCTGAGAATTGACGCACCATCTCCGAGTCGTCGCGCGTCTCGTACGTGAACTTGAACTCCTTCCCCGAGGGTGCGTGGCCGACGACCAGTGCCTGCAAATTCTCGGGTGGAATGACGTGCCCGCACGAGAAGTGTCGGACAGGTCGCGCAGTCGCCGCGACGTCGAGCCGTTCGGCGTATTCAGTCGTAGGGCGCAGCGTGCCGCCACATAACACAACTGCGCGCGCCTCTCTATCGCACACAGCAAACAGGGATGCACAAAACCGTCAGAGCTCAGCCATCGTGACAACACGGAAGGGAACAAGGAAATATCATCACCTCAGGATCGGCTGAAAGTGAACGGCCGTGTTCAGCAGGAGGAAGCGCAGAGAGGACGTGCCGTCGCCCGCCCGCACCGTACGCAAGACGCGCCCATCACTTTCGGTGGAGTTGAGGGCGTTGAGGAACGCCTCGACGGCCGGGAGGGCGGACGTTTCGGCGGCATCCGTCGCCGTTGTCACCTGGGACAATGGGTAAGTGTAAGCTGCAAAACGTACGAAGCCACCACCGTGCGCATGCTGCAGACGAGTGAGATGTTCCAGTGAGACGCACCGTAGCCTTTCCGTTGGCCGGAGGCGCCTTCTGTCGGTCAATGAACCCGTTCAACTTCTTCCCAATTTCACTCCGGGTGCAGTACTGTAGGACCTGCAATGTGTGTGTGTGTGTGTGATGTTGGCGGTTTTGGGGGGGGGGGGGGGGGGGGGGG
>CALSCQ010001339.1:0-22711 GCA_943704525.1 Pigoraptor vietnamica | reverse complement strand
ACACACACACACACACACACACACACACACACACACACACACACACACACACACACACACACACACACACACACACACACACACACACACACACACACACACACACGCACACACAACACACACTCAACCTTCCGCCTGCAGTGGATGCCATTCGCACCCGAGCCACCGGTGCCACGTGGCGCGCAATGGCAATAGCGCGGCGCATTGTGCTTGTCCCGGGGAATTCAGTCTCACCCGCAGGAACGATTTGTGAGTCGTGAAGCGACCCTTGCTAGTTCAGAGTAATGGTGGCAGCCGTGCCGGTGGTGCTGTCAGTGTCCGGACTGGGTAACGCGAGAGGACGGCGCCACGGCCGGCGATTCCGCTGACTCCTTGCTCCAACACACGCCACTTACAACTGGAGGGAGAAGAAGAACGACAAACAAAAAAAGAAAAAGAAAAAGAAAAAAAACGCACAAACTCCCGCATTCGTCACGTGAGCCCTCGTTCTACACCGCTCTATGTGGGCCGCGCGTTCATTTGTCAGAGTGACGTCTGTGTTCCATCGGCGCTTTGCGTGCGCCGCTCTTCATCAATCGCGTGAGAGTGCCACGGTCACGCTCCCTTCTTCTTCTACCGCAACCGCCGCCGTTAACGGTTCTCGCACTTGCGCGCGAAGTGAGATGGGCTCCATCTCGACGAATTCCTGTGCCGATGTCCTTCCGCCGTCGCCGTCGGTCGTCACTCGCAGAGTCCGCGCAGCGCACGCGGCGTTCAGCTGTAGCACACTCGCCGTGCTTTCTGGCTGTTGCGCTGTTGAACGATCGCTCGTTCGCGTCGAGAGCAAGCCACGCACCGCATCTTTCAACGACGCCGATCTTGTGTAACACCCGCCGCTGCCGCCGTCCCTCCCTGGCCGCGTCAGGGAAGCGCGCGCACTCGAACATACCGAGAGCGATGCGGACGACGACCGCCACGCACTCGCGAGAAGAAGGTGCTGCGCGGACGGCGCCGACTTGAGCGCGGTCACCACGGCGTCCTGCAGTTGCTCAATGCGGGCCATACTCGCACGCAGCTGTTCCATCTCGACGTTCACCGCGTCCGAAAGGCGCCGTAGCGTCGAGAAAAGCGCCGACACGTCGTGCGGGTCCACAGCCACGCCGCCGTCCGCCACGTGCCGCCGTTCCGCCTCTTCACGCGCGCGCCTCCTCTGCGCCTTGTCCGCACGGAGTTCGTCGTAGATTTCCGTCATGCTTGCGCCGATGATAGTGATGGGGAACGCCACGACGAGCACGCCCGCGAGCATCGCAAACGCAGCGACGACCTTCCCCTGCGGCGTGAGGGGGTACGTGTCGCCGTAACCGACCGTCGTCATTGTAACAAGCGCCCACCACATCGCGTGTGGGGCCGACTGGAATGCCGTGGGAGTGCCGGCGAGCGAGCCTCCCTTATACACCCAGACGCCGTCGTTCAGCGCGCACGCGGACGTCTCGGCAAAGTACATGCACGTGCCGAAGAACACGGCGGCCATCAGCATAAGGAAGAGGAGCATGTAGATGCCCTGTCGGCTGCGCGTGACGGCGGCGACGAGCAGACGGAACTGCTGCGAGTTCTTGCCGAGTTTGACCATGCGGAGCGTGCGCGCGAGTCGAACGATGCGCAGCGCGCCTATCCCCGCGACGGAATAGCCGGTGCCGCCTGACGCCGTGCCCACGATGGCGAGCTGGACGAAGTACGGGACGGTCGCGATGACGTCGATGACGTTGAAGAAATTTCGAAAGTACCGCCCGCGTTCGGGACACGCCCACAACCGAAGGAATATCTCGATCGTGAAGGTCGCTGTAACGAGCGTTTCCACTGCGAACCACGCCACTTGCTGCGCGGGCGACGACGACAGCGACGGCACTGTCTCGAGGCAACACGCCACTGTCGAAAGCACGACTATAAGCGCGAGAAACACGGCCACGCCAAGCGCCAGTCGTGAGCTGGTGGGATATTCGAGCACGAGCCACGTGCGCGTGCGGAAGCTCTTCGCGTCGTCATCTTGGTACGCTTGCGGTGGCAGAGAATCGCCGTCTAGCATCGACAGGTCAAGGGTTGTCCCGTCATAGTCTTCGGTGAGCGCCGTCTCTCTTTGTGTCTCAGAGCTTGCGCTGGTAGTGCAGCCGACGAGCGTTTGTCGATCGCTGCTTTGAATGTCCCCGTGCACCGGCACGGCCCCTGAACCCGTCAAAGCCACCGGAGGTCGGTCAGTCGAGGTGGAGTGCAACTGAAGTTAATCGTCGGTGCGCAGCGACGACAGTGCTGGGTATTCAAACGCACTGCCATGCACTGCAGTGAGTGCTGCAGTTATTGTCTTTGCTTGATGGGAAGGAGAGAGTGCACAGGGGCTGTGGGCTTCGCGGATATTGACCCGCAGTTGCGGTTACCGCTGCATTTTGGGTGTGTCCGTACACCGGACAAAGGTGTGGACAATCTTTCCGACTATGAAATCTTCCATACATTTGTTACTCTAGTTTTCCGTTGGTGTTACTCCATCGCGGTCGATTGTCCACTCACACCGATGCTTGGGAACTGCGAGTTTGCACAGTCACCACTTCGGCACACACGCACACACACACACGCACACACACGCACGCACACACGCAGACGGATCGTGAAAAGCGCATACATGTGAGAAGGAAGGAGTGAAACACCGCCACAAACAACAGCGTGGGCAGTTCACGCGAACGTACTTTTGTACCAGCGCTTCCTTTTGCTGACGTAATCGTTCGTCGCGAGAATGAGGTGGGCTTGCATTTTTTGGCGCATTTCCCCTGTGCATCGCTCGTTGAGTGCGATCGTCTCACCGACCCGTTGTGTGACAACTGCGCAGCAATCCCTACACAGTTATGGTCGCCGTCGACGGCAGCGAATATTCGGACCGCGCGGTCGATTTTGCGCTTGATCTCTGCCTAAAAATGCAGGGGGAGAGGCTCCTCTACGTGCTGCACGTGGTGCCCCTCAACACGCCGTCAGCGCTGCCCGGAATGGACAGGGTATGTGCGTGGCGTACAAATGGGGCTGGGTGTGCATGCGAGTCTAATGTCTGCGTGTGTAAATCTGTGTGCGAGTAGGTTTTGTGTGTGGAGGGTGTATATGCGTGTGTGTGTGTGTGCATGTGTTGACGAGGCTATGTACGTATGCGTGTGTGTGTCTTGTGTATGATGTGAGCCTCTGTTGAGCTGTGTTCGTATTTGTGTGGCGAAGTGGGTCTGAGTCCAAATTATTTTCAAAGGTCGAAAAGTCGTACAACATTGAGGCGAAGGAAGTGGCTGCGGAGCTCAAGGAAAGGTATGCCAAGAGGCTCAAGGCGAGGGCATCATCCCACGCTCAGGTACTGCCGGAAGCTGATTCTTGGGGGCATGTTTGTGTGATGTGTTGTGCGTGTGAGTGAATGCGTGAGTGTGCGTGCGTGTGTGCGCCTGGCCTGTCGACTGCTTTGTGCGCAGAACACCAATGTGTGCGTGCAAAAGGCTAAGCGAGTGCGTGCGCATTGCCTTCCGCAGCTCCGCGCGGACATGATCGTGCTGCAGGGCGAGAAGCAGACGATGCAGCTCATCCAAGAGGCCGTCAACGAGCGCCACCCGGACATGTTCGTGATTGGCACACGCGGTCTCACGGGGCTCAAGAAGTGGGTGGACGGCGAGTTGCTGTGTGTGTGTGTGTGTGTGTGTGTGTGTGTGTGTGTGTGTGTGTGTGTGTATGTGTGTGTGTGTGTGTGTGTGCGCGTGTGTGTGTGCGTGTGTGTGTGCGTGTGTGTGTGTGTGCGTGTGTGTGTGTGTGTGTGCCTTGTGTGTGTGTGTTTGTTTGTGTGTGCCTTGCGTGTTCGTGTGTGCGCGCGTGCGTGTGTATGCCACGTACCAACCCGTCGATTGGCGCAGAATGGTTATGGGGTCCGTCACGGAGGAATGCATCCGGACACTCAACTGCCCGATTACGGTCGTCAAGTAACACTCGCGCACTGTCCTTCGCCGCGTGCGCGTCACTGCTGCATAAAATTTTCAAAAAAATTTGAACGATTGCGTCGTTTCAGTGTTGACAACGCGTGTGCACGCGGACGCAGCGCAGCGCAACACAGCGAGATTGAGTGTGAGGAGGGTGCGATGTGTGGAGTGGGGCAGTCAGAAGGTGCAGATCACATACAGGGCGACCAACGCGGAGAATTCGAGGCTTGCGCGGATGAGAGGCACAAGCGGCTCAACGCAAGCACGATCAACGAAAGAAAACGCGACGACATTTTGAGGACGACCACTTTCACGCAAAACACAGCGCAACAGGGTGCGAAAATAGGAGGGGTGAGACAAGGCTCCACAGACACGGTGGGAATAGGGAGAAGAAGAGAGAGGGATAGATGGGGGAGGAAGGAGAGACGCGCGCAACGCAAAGCCACACGCCACGCTTCACTGCTCCTCAGTGGGCACTGCAATCGTCTTGATCCGCTCACTGAACGACACGGACCGCCGGACGGGCGGCGGTACAAACCCGCCGTTTCCGCTGCCGTGCTCACCCGCGCCCTCCGGGGACGCGGCCGCACTTGCCGAGCCCTCGGTCGTTTCGTGGTGCACGAGCGCGGGCTTGGCAGGCTTCTCTGCGCGCTTGCCCTTCTGCGGCGTGGCCTTCGCGGCAGGTGTCTGGACAGCCTTCGCCTTCTTTCCAGAGTCCGCCTCGTTGCCGGCAACGCTCTCTTCCTCTAGCACGGAAAAGAAGCTCGGCTGGTCGTACCGCCGCGACGCGTCGTCCTCAAACAACACAGAGGGACTGCGCGCGACTGCAGCGTCGACATCGGCGCCGTTAGCGGCCGCGGCAGAGGCGTCCTTGGTGTGGTCAATGTGGTGGGCGTGCGCGTGCGTGAAGCCGTCCAGTTGGTCTGCCTTCTCCGCCGCAATGCGCGCAAACTTGGCCTTGTTTTTGCGAGAAATCGCCACGTTCCACTCGTCCTCGTGGCCGTGCTCGTCCGCCCACCCCGAGGCACTCCCGGCAGCCTGGTCGACGGCGGGCTTCTTCCCCTTCGCGTCTGCCGTCTTCGGCTCGGCCGGTTTGCTGCTCGCAGCCTTGACAGCGGGTGCCGGGGACGCGGGCGCGGGCGAGGGTGCGTCCGGACGCGGCTTCGACGCTTCCAGCGCAGACGGCGCCTTTCGTTGGGGGCGGGGGGAACCCTTGGAGACGGGCCCAGCGATGGCCTTCTTTGCCTTCGATGCCTGTGACGCACGTGGGACGTCAATGCAATGCGCGGAGAACGCAGAGCTAATGTAAAAGTCAAACAACAACACTGGGTTTTGCCATGACACAGAAAACGCAAATGCAAAAGTAACACGCGCCACACGGGAATTGTCGCGCGCGAGAGAGCAACAAAGTAAACGGACTCACCGCGGAAACGGGCTCCTTTGCCTCGGACCTGCGATGGATTGAATAAGAAGAAAAATGGTGGTGTGTCAATTGCAATACACAACCTCCAAACTAACAACAGTGTGTTGCAGCACTCAACGACCCTTACAACCTTCACGTTGCGCCTCTGAACCTCTATACCTGCACGCAAACGCGCGCACGCGCACACACACACACACGCACACACACGCGCGCACACACGCACACATGCACACCCAACACACACACACACACACACACACACACACACACACACACACACACACACACACACACGCACCCCGCGCACACGCACACGCACACGCACACGCGCTAATACACGCACACGAACGTGACACCGTACTTTGTTTATACACCAACGTGCACACAACGCACCCTGGAAACACCATTGAGTAGTATTGGAAACAGTCCATCTCTCTAGTTGCAACACACTCACTTTTTGTGTTTGTGTCGCCCCTCGGCCTTCGCAAACGGCGACGTGCCCGATATGATGAACGCGGCGGCGAACAAGCCCACAATCGCCACGACGAACCCCGCGGCAAGAGTGAAGATGCCCGGCTCGAGTGAGAAGTCCAGCCCCGCCATGTTCGTGAGGCTCTAGCCGAAACAGATGCAGTCAACGAGGCAGCAGAGGGTAGGAACTTGAGCGCCTTCGACGGACAGCACGAAGCGCGTAGAGGGCTTCGCAGATGAAGTCGCGAGAGCAGACTGATGAGTGCGAGGTCCGGATTGGCTCTGCTCTACACACAGGTGTTCGACCAACAGACTATCGGTGGGATTACGCGGGATAATCCGGAACGAGATCACGTGACTCTTTTTTTTTGGGGGGGGGGGGGGGGGGGGGGGGGTGTTGGTTGGTTTTTGTTGCTTTCTGCAGTGTTGAGCGGCTCCTCCTGGCTTGCCGTAGCTCATACACACGCCCTTGTTCAAGGATAGGGTTCCCTAAAGTGGCGCCGGTGACGCGCGCATTCCTCAGTATCATCAACGACTAAATTATTAATTCAGCACTATTGCTCTTCGCCCTCGGAAGTGGCCGAGTACACGGCCGCAGAGAACTCCTCAAGCTGCGGCATTCGCGACAGCGCATCCACAAACTGGTTGTTTGGAACAGAGAACAGCGGGTGGCACTGGCCGTTCACCAGCGGGATCACCTTCGCTAACGGCAGGAGTTGCGACTGCGCGCCCGACGAACGCCCTTGCGCCGATTCGCCGCCCGCGTCGCCGGCAAAGAACGGGAGAATGTTCCCCACCAGCGTCACAAACGCCGTGTCCATGCATGCGGTGAGCGCATCGGCGCAGTCGGCTGAGTCGAATATCTCCGCCGTTTCGTCCAGGAGGAGCCTCAGCGACGGATTCACAAACACGTCGTCCGCCTCCCGCCCACGTGACCCTCCCGCGACCATCTCAAACGACGCTGCCATCGACCGCGCCTGCGCACTTGGCGGCGACGGCGTCGATCCCCGCGACAGCGTGAAGGGAGACTCGTCGAGGGCTCCGTCCCGCGACCGCCGCGTGGAAGAGTCTTCGGCCAGTGCAAGCACCGAGGCGATCGACTCTTCCGTGTGCGGAATCAGATAGGCCGAAAACGAGCGCCGTGGGCCGCCGCTGCCGCCCTCAATCTGCGCGCGAATCGCCGAGACGACGCGCGCGAGCGTCTCGGCGGAGAGAAGCTCCTTCAGCGACATCTGCACGAGCACGTGCTCGCATGCACCACGCACGGCCGCGCACAAGTCCGCGAGCCCCTCGCGGAGGAAAAACTGCACAAACGTCAGGTATTGCCGTTGAACTTCGGGCGTGAGAAAGGCGCGCGCGGCACCGTCGCCGCCGTCGGTTGCGGAACTGCGCGACTGCGCCTTCTGTAGCGTCTCGATGTACATATAGCGGCCGACCACGTTGAGTTGCACGCGTAGAAAGACGACAAGCAGGCATACGGCGTAGACGCCCGAGACGGTGCGCGCGAAGCTCACGACCTTGAGGGACTCCCAAATTTGCACCTGCATGCACGCGACACATGAGATTAGTGACCGCGTCTTATTTGGCAGTTTAGAAGTGGTGCGTCAAAACAGCAGCCTGGAACATGTGCAGTTGACAATGCGGAAGGCGCACCTTGTCCCCTTGGCGCATGCGAAGCTGTCCGGTGAGCGATTCGACGTCGAGATATGAGAAGAGTTCCTCGCGCAGAGAGGCGAGGAGGGACTGTACGGTCGCATCGCACGTGCGCTGGTTGCTCTCGAAGTGATGGCGCATGCTGAAAACGATACGGAGAGAGTCAGCCCCAGAGGCACGGTCGCAAACAAAGCAAGCTGGATATCGCGCCGACTGACCCCACATGGACACAGCATGGGGCACACAAGCACGGGAAACGCACGCACAGCACTTGCAACAGACACGTGACATCACTCGGACGTACCGCGCGCTCGCGAGAAGCTCTGCCGTTGCCTTGTCGCGCTCTTCCTCAAATCGAGACTTGAAGTAACGCCCCGCAATATAGACACCCCCCGCCACGACTCCCACGGCGATGAACTTTCGCTTATGTCGCTTCACAAAACCCCACAGGCTCGAAAACATTTTCGCGCAGCTCCACTCGCTGACCGTACACGACAAACACCCAGCGCAATGAGCCGCCCGTGTGCGCGCTCGTCAGCCCTCCTGCTCCCCGCGCGCACTATAACTGAGAGAATAGTGGAGGCACACACAGCGGCAATAGAATGTAGAAGTACGCGTTTCTTTTTTGAATCTGCGGAAGATCTCCACTGGAAAAACCATCCGACGGCAGCCGACTGTCATGTGACTAGTCACGTGCTTTGTTACTCTCTGTTACTGGAAATTCACGTTCGGCGGCGGACGCATCTGATTGGCCGTGCGTGACTTGAGCTTCTCAAAAGCGACTTACGCACGAAATTCATATGTGGAGTAATTAACGCGAATGTAGGGATTCACAAGCGATGCTGAATATCGGGTAGTAGTATTCTACGAGGGGTCATGTGACACAGCGAGTGACCGGCTGCCCCAACAAGCGGCACGAAGCGCGCGCACACACGCACTCTCCCTCCTCACACATACACTCTCCCACCACTCTTGCATGCTCACCCGTGAAGCTTCTTGGCGCGATCTCGTGGTCTGAAGGCTGTGCGGTTGTGCAGGGTGTTTGTTGGCGCGTGTAGAGAATGATGCGCGTCGCTGTCGCTGCTGCGCTGCTGCTCGCGGCCGTCGTGGCCGTGAGTGGCTGCGGCATTACGACGCACATTGAGGTCGCTCACCGTGCCGTCGACTACTTTGGCTCGTCGGAGTACGGCAATTACAAGGAGGTGTGTGTGTGTGTGTGTGCGCGCGCGTATGTGTGTGTGTGTGTGAGTGCGCGCGTGTTGCTCTTCTGTAGATTTTTTGAGAATGTGGAGCGCTGAGCCGTACAAATGTCTGTTGTGCCGCGCAGTACATTCAAAAGCACCAGGATGCGTTCCAGGCGGGCAATCCGGTGGGTCGATGTGTGCCTCTGAAAGACGTGCGCACGAACACGACGCACACATCACAATAGCCACTTCACCACGATAGTCTCTCTGTCTGTCTTCTTTTGAGACTCTCTCACTGTATCCCTCACTGCTTTGGGTTGGCAGTTGAGTGACACTGTGCTTGCTGACATACTCCCTCTGCTCCACCTCAGTACCCCGATGCCATGTACAACGGCATGTGCCAGAAGGGCGCCTACCACCAGCTGGCGGAGGACTCACACTGGGTTGGGTTCATGAATGCGACGGCGACGTACATTCGCCGCAAGTACCCGAAGCCCTGGGCGGAGGTGCGTCTCGCCCCGTTTGGGGTGTCGCGCTTTATATTTTGTAGATATTTTTTGTAGATCTCACAGCAAGTACGCGGAGCACGCCACACACGCAAATGCAAGCGCGCACATTGACGTAAGTGCGCCGATGGAGACTAAATATTCAAATTTCGCGCGCGCTCTGCAGTCGACGGAGAAGCTCGTCGCCTTCCTCATGGGCCTCGTGTCGCACCAAGTGGCTGACGTCAACTGGCACGCGCTCGGCGTCGACGAGGGGTTCCTCTCGGCCATGGGCGGGGTGCGTCACATTGGCGCATGCGTAACGCGGTCAGCTCTCGTCCCCGCATTGCATGTGGACACGCGCGCCCGTGTGTAGCATTCGTGATACAGGGGTCTCTCACGTGCTGTCGTCACTTCACCGCTCTTGTGTGTGTCTATCCCCGCTGCCCTTATGCGCTCTCACATCCCCTCTATGTCCGCGGTGAAGGTCAACTTCCACGACAGTTTCAGCGACGCTCACAGTGTCGGTGACCCGGGCGGTGACATTGTCGCCAACTTCGGTGCGTCGCTGCGCTTTCTCCCGCCCCTTTCCATATGCATGCGTACCTGCGCGTCTTGTGTTTTGTTTACTCGGCTCTCTCTATGCATTTCTAAGTGTGCGTGCCCCCTTTCTCTCTCCTAAACGCGCGCTTGCTTGCAGAGCTCGACCTCGGCTACATTGGCGCGATTGGCGAGTGGTATGTCCCCATCGACGACCTCGTGCAGATCTACACCGAGTACTACGGCCACGAGGCCATCACGGGCGCAATCATCGCCGAATGCACCGCCTTCCTCTTCCTCGGTCGCCTCGGTGAGAAGATTGCCGTCGCAAAGGCATTCCCCGACTATGCCAAGAAGTCGCCGTTCCTCGCGGAGGTGCGTGCTATGCTCTGCTGTGCTTCCCATGCCCTCCCCCATGCGAGCTCGCTTCACGTGCGTATGTGTGCGCTTCAAAGGCTCTGTTCCACTTTCGACAAGGCGCTTGTCAGTTCATTACGTGGGAGGACTCACTCCACTCTCTCCAACTCGTTGCGCCAACGCAGACGTTCCACGAGTACTTCGTCGGTGGCGTCGATGACATGGCCGCGTGGACGGCGCTCGTGTGGCATGACACGATTCAGATGGTGGAGAAGGGCGTGGACACGTGCAAGTTCAACGACAACCCCGTGTTCCTCGACTGCAACGCAACGGACCGCCGCGCCTTTGACGACGCGTACGGCACGAAGACGATCCGCAAGCCCACGCGTCTCGGCGCTCGCAAGTGAGTCGTTGGCTCTTGAAGGAGACACACACGCACACACACCCACACACGTGTGCTCTTTCGAACGATTTGACCCCTCGTGCCTCCCTCGCCACTGACCGCTGCTCCACTCACAGGCAACGCGATTTCCACGGCACGATCAACGACGCGCTCGGTGCTCCCCTTACGGTCGATGACGTCGTTGTGACGCGCACGGCGGAGGGCGGTGCCATCTTTTCCGCGGGGCCCCGGATGAAGGCGCTGCTCGAGTCGAGGTGCGTTTGATGCAAAGTGGTCGTTGGTTGGGTGAAGTGGGCGCAGAATTTCGCCGTTATTTTCTGGATGCGTTGCACTTGTTCGCAGCAGTCCGCTTTCTTACCTCTCCTTCTGTCGCAGCGTGTCGGCCCCCGCCCTTTTCTCCACGGGACCCTCGCCAAAGGGCGTCATCACGACGTCAACGTCGTACGCGCGCCTCGGCTGGGCGTCGGCTTCCGGCGACTTTAATGCCGACGGAGGTGCGTAACAGCGCGCGTAACATTGGTGCGCTTGCGTGCCCTTGTATGTTTCAAGACTGCCTCCGTTCGTTGTTCGCTCTTCGGTGTGCCATACTGACAGTTTCGCGTCTCTGTCTCTGTTTTGCAGTGCTCGACCTTGCGATGGGCGCCCCCGGCCACTTTGTGTCTGGACGCTCGCAGTACGGCCGCGTCTATGTCGTCAACGGCGGCGCAGGACTTGCGCGCAACCGCGTCATCGACAACGACAACGACTTGGGTGGGCACTCGCGCGCTCTCTCGGTGTCTGCTGAGTCGCTGACGCAGCGCACAGGCACACAACACATACACGCACACACGCACCACACACACACACGCTCTTGCCTACTTGCCTCTGCCACATTTTGTGGTTCTCGTTCGTGGTGCATGGCTCATGCCTTTCACTCCTTTCCCCCGCAGTGATCGAGGGCGACGAGGTCAACGGCCGCTTTGGCAGCGCGCTTGCCGTGGTCGACATTAACGGCGACGGAATCGACGACCTCGCTGTCTCTGCGCCGTCGACGGGCGCGAATGCCCTTAGCTACCACGGCAAGGTCCTCGTGTTCCTTGGCCGCAAGGGCGCCGGACTCTCGCCCACGCCCGCCGTCACGATCGTCTCGCAGGACACGTGAGTGTGGCGTCACGCAATCGCTGTGCGAGTTGTTTTGTTCGCGAGAGTTTCGTCTTTGCGACGTTTCAGTGTGCCAAACATCCCGAGTTGCGATGGGCGTCCAGCAGTTTGTCGTCCGCGCCACGCGCTTAACCTCCTCTGTCATCTCCAATCGCGCAGTTACAACAACTTTGGATGGGCCCTCTCCTCGGGCGATCTCGACGGCGACGGCCACGCGGACCTTGTCGTCGGTTCTCCCTTCGCGCACGCGGGCGGCCGCCAGAAGGGCATCGTCTCTGTCTTCTGCTCGTCGGTGCTCGCCCCGCGCCTCTCCGGCGGTGCGTCCATCGCCCTCGCGCCCTCTGACGCGAGCTGGACCCGCAGCGGCGAGCACGACTACGACTGGTTCGGCTACTCTGTCTCGGCGCGCGCGGGCGTGCTCGTGGCCGGTGCACCCACCGTTCGCATCTGCGCAAACGCCGACTGCTCGTTCTCCTCGAGCGACAAGCAGTCGGTCGGCCGCGTCTACGGCTTCAAGTTCTCGTCGCCGTCCGCCGCCGACGCCCTCTTCACGATCAACGGCGACACGGAGTACCAGAAGCTCGGCGCGGCCGTGTCGATCGGCGATCCCTTTGCGACGGGCGACCTCTACGTGGCGATGGCTTCGAGCACCGTCGACGTGTCCGGCAACGCTGTCGGCATTCCCGTCACGTGGCACATGGCCGGGTCCGTCGCCGTCTCGCGCGTGGGCGACCTCAGCGGCAAGACGGCGTCGCTGTCGCAGGCTCCTGTCAAGACGACGCTCGAGGGCGACCGCAACTACGCGCACTTTGGGTGGCGCACGGCCTTCGGCCGCTTCTCTGGCGGCGCCGGCGACGACCTCATGGTGGGATCGCCCATGCGCACCGAGGACATGACGGGGGAGATTACGGGCGCGCAGGAGGGCGGCGCGTACGTGTTCAAGGCCGGAAGCAACTTTCCCACGGGCAAGGCGACGAGCAGCTGCGGCAAGATCCTGCCGACGCGCCCGTGCCCAGCGACGACGGGCGAGGGGTTCATTCCCGGCGATGAGAAGTCGCGCTTTGGGTCGTCGATTGCTGCGCTGGGCAACGGCGTGCTTGCTGTGGGAGCTGAGAGGAGCGGGAAGGGAGCGCGCCTCGGCGGTGCTGTGTATGTGTTCTGAGTGCGCGCGCGCGTCTGTGTGTCTTTTTGCCGATTGCGTGCGTGGCCGTGGTTGGCTATGGGTGTGTGTTGATAAACAGCAAGTGATGGCCTTGCTATTGGCGCGAGTGAGCGAGGGAAGAGACTCGCCGAAGACAACAAAAAAAATAGAGACGGTAGAATGGGTGAATTCGTGGAGAGTGTACGCGTGTGTGGCCATGAGTGTGCAATGCTGCGGTGTGTGCGTGGGTAGCGTAGTATGCTGCTGTGGTGTGCTGTGAACGGGAGAGTGTGCATGCGTGCCGCGTAAGGGCGTGAGAACCACGGACGAGGGCCGAGTGACTTCAAACTGTATGCAATTGAGACGCGCACGCAAGCAGGCGCAAAGCAGCATCGCACGCCCTAAGTGGCTTAGGCCGACTTGTGGATGGCCACTGTGACGTCCTCGTGCTTTCGGATCAGAAGCACACTGCGACAACAGCGAGGAGTATGTGCGTGAGTGAAAGCGACTACGCACACACTATAACCACGCGCGTGCGCACAAACGCAAACTCAAGCACATGTAAGCACATACACGGCCGTATTCATGCCCACACACGCACGCGCACGTGTGCGCACAACATACACCACGTACGCATATACACCGTGCACACGTGCGCACACGCGCAGCAATCGCACACGCAGAGGAAGCTTACCCCGAGTCCGTCTCAATGCACACGGTGGGCTGGGTTCCAAGGTCACTCGAGAGATCCCGCGCACGGTCGGCGATAGCGGCGACAAAGCCCGCAACGCCCGCATTCGCGCTCCCCTTGGCTGCGCAACAGTTCGAATGAGTGCGTGTAGGGCGAAGGGTTGGACAGGAAGACGGCGGTAATGTACGCAGTAATCACGTGGGACCTCATGCGAACAACAGGCGCTAGTCCACAGCGCAACAACTGATACAAGGCTCGTCATGGCAAAAGGCACACAAGCAAATAGGAACAATGTGGTCTTTGCGTAATGCACGCATGCGATTCCTTCGTTTAAAAGGCACAACAACACAGGAAAGGTCGTCGCAGAGTGCCCACAGAAGAAGCGATTCCCACTTTCGAAAAGAATGATAACGTGCGCACAGTCTTCAGGAAATGATCCCATGCATGCGAATCCCATTTTCAGACGAATAAAACATACGCAACGGCTCTCGCGAATGTTCACAAGCAGAGAAGCGCTTCCCCCCTTCAATAGCGTCAACGCACACTGCCCAAACAGCGCGTCCCACTTGCAATAGACACGACAACGCAAATGTACCCACCGCCGAGGCACAGGCCCTGGTGGTCAATGCAGAGCACGCCCGTTACGCCAGGCTGGGCCATGCTGCGCAAGTAACGCAGGGTGAGATGCTAATAACTGCTGGACGCCCTAATAGCAGCACTCCCGCGATTGAGATGCAGAGCGCATCCACACACAAATAGGACGCCGCTCGTTATCAGCACGCGAGAAAGAGAGAGAGAGTTACGCACGTCTTTTCAAGCTGCGCGTCCAAGTCCCTCTCCATTTTCGACGTGTGCACACACAGCGAACGGTTAATCTTTCCGTTCGCGTGGGCTTTTAAGATTTCGTAAGTGTGTGTGAGGGACACGTGATTTTTTTATTTATGAAAATTCTTACTAGTGTTACGGCTTCGATTGTGGCAGCGAACCACCCCTCCCGGCGAGCGATAAATAGAAAAGCTGTGTGACACCTCACACAAGTTTTCACGGATAGCCAATGAGTGAATATCACTAGGGAAATTTCGATAATAATGCTTTTAGCTCTGATTTTTTTTGCTGTTACACAAAACTGGAAAAAAGAAAGAAAAAGAACGTGGGGAGGGGAGAAGACGGCTGGAAAAAGCGACGCGCACTCTGCTGGCCTGCGGCATCGTCTTCACTCACGACGTTCGAGGTGGTGTTGTGGCGGTGCTCGCTGTTGCTTTCCTCTTGCGCGGGGTTTCACTCACTCCTTGCGTCAATGGTTACAGGCAAAAAAGGGGGGGCGACGATTGAAAAAGCGACGCGCACTCTGCTGGCCTGCGGCATCGTCTTCACTCACGACGTTCGAGGTGGTGTTGTGGCGGTGCTCGCTGTTGCTTTCCTCTTGCGCGGGGTTCCAGTCACTCCTTGCGTCAATGTGTTACAGGCAGAATGGACCTCAAAATTTCAACGGAGAGCCCCTCGGTTTATTACCCGACGATGCTGCGACTCGACAACGCGAAGGAGTTGTGCAACGCGGCAACGGCGCTGCTAGCCTTCGCCAGGAGCCTCCCTTCGCCCTTTCAGCAAAAGTTTCGCGTCGAACTCGAGCCTACGGGCACTGTCGACTGGCGGATGCGAGTTAAGCTCGACGCCGTCCCGTGGTACGACTACCTCGAGGCGACACTGCAACGCGCTAAAGCCATGCTCGTCGCTCGCAAGTTTGTCGGAAATGCGCGTGAACAGGAGCGCCTTCGTCCACCCGTCGAGGCCACGGCTTATACGGTCATCGCGTTGGAGAAATGTTGCAAGCAGTATAAGTGCCCGCACTCCTTGAAGGAGTGCAGGAACGGAAAGCACCCCCGAGAACGCTGCCCGGAGCGGATAGCACGCGACGACAACGCCCAGCGAGTATGCGGATACTTTCTCGTGGACGAGCTATGTCTCCGTGGTGCGTGTGAAAGCTGCATTATGTGTGTGTTCGTATGTTTGTTCTCTCATGAAATGCGGGCGTGTTTTTTTCGTTCCCATCGCTTTCCCATTACCACAGTGCCTCTGCTGAAGAACAGGGCGTTTGAAGGCTTGACCTTGACCTGCCGTCCAAAGCCAATCCGCGATGTGCTGTTGGTGCCATCAAGCACCTCACGAATGATGCGCTCCTGAAGGACGAGCGCATTTGGAACGCCATTGCGTGTTTCGCAGATGAGTACAAGGCCTCTGGCCGTTGTTTCGAGCGCATTGCGGCGAACTTTGGCAAGTGGGAAACGGCCAACTCGTTGGACACGAGCGATTACGCGCTCGATTGTCATGGCCACGTCCACCTCCTTCTCACCCGTGCGTGCTTGGATCTTGTGGCCGAATCCTCTGGGGGCAACGCGGCCCAGGGGCGCGTGCAAGATCCGCAGTCGTACGTTGAGGAGGACGTTCAGGTGCTTGAAAGCGCGCGCCTCGTCCCGCACGAGCATGAGGATTTCTCGACGCGCGTGCGAAGGTTGAGTCGGCGGTTGAGGGTCTCACGGCGACGGTCGGTGAGCTTGAAAAGACAACGAACGAGGGATTCGCGTCGATTAACAAGACGCTAAACACTATTGTGGGCCGCTTGCCGGTGCCCGTGTGAGAAAAAATTCGCGCTGCGAGAGAGAGTAAAAGCCGTTACCGATTTGATTCCACAGGCGTCTTTGGTCCGGACTCAGTACGGAGACATTCTGGCCCGGCTAATGGTCGGACACGACACCGACGACCCACTGGAGACAAATGGCGACAAGAGTGTCCTCATTGCTGACGCAGCACAAAACGGCGTGTTTTCAACAGGGATGCCGTGTTCTGAACCAATGCACGTGCTGCACGACGCCCGACACCGTCGTGCCAATCCGCGAGCAGACGGCTGGCCGGTGGGAGAAGCGGGACTGCAGGCATTTGTCAGTCAGTAACAGAGCCAGGGCCGGACGGCGCCGGGAGCCGGCCTTGGAGTCGCAATGGCACTCCGCGTACTGGCAGCGCTTATTGGCTGGCAACAAGCGCGTGACCGGTAGCGTTTGACGGTTCGATCAACCGGCTCAGCACGTTGGGTAGGCGTCGACTTAATCCGCCGATTAGTGCCGGACGATCGCGAACGTCAAGGGAATATGTCTGGGGCAAATACTGGAGGAAGCGAAGATAAATTTAGGCATGTCACGTGACTGTTACAAGTGCCCCTCAGTTGTTGTGCCGGGGCACATTCCTCAAAGCCGAGTCACTGCTGAGCGAGTGGCCGGTGATACAAAACTGGCACTGCACAAGCACACGCAGCAACATGGCGTCTGGCGACCGCCTCAAGCGCCTGGATGCCGCTGCGGGCATACGGGTGGGGTCCGGTGGCAGCGGACTCGGCGCGGGCGGTGTGGGTGCCATTCCGGGCCTTCCCGGCGCACCCGACGCCATGGTTGCGCAGGCGCAGCAGTTGTGGCAGATGCTCGACGACCTCGCCGAGTCGAACCCGGAAGCGTACGCTGCGCTGATTAAGAAGCAGGTTGAGGCTGGCAAGGAGCACGCAAAGCAGGCGCTGGACCCGCCGCGGACGGGCATCTGCGTGGCCACAACCGTGGTGAGTAAGTGCGCACTTGAACGTCTGTGTATTTGAAGTGTCTAAGACGATGTGTCATGTGCAAGATTGGGGAGTAATAGGGCGACGCGTATATATGGTGCGTCTGTGCGTTGGAATGGCTTGGCGGTTTTGAGGAGCGCTCTTGGCATAAACGCATTGCATTCTTACTATCTCTTTGGCTGCAGCACGACGGGCGTCGCGCGTACATTAACGTGTGCCAGTGTGCGCGCATCGCGAACGCGAAGGACGACAACGACGCCGTCCCAGTGCTAGGGCTGCCCGTGCGCCCCTCTGAGCCCGTTCGCGGAAAGCCCACCATCATCGTCGACCTCGTCTTCAACCCCGCTGTCCTGCGGCGGTGCGAGAGGGACACCCCCTTCCGATTGGGTATTGTCGACCTCGCCGTCGACTCGGCGGAGGATCTCTGCAAGGAATTGAAGCCACCGCCGCGCTTTGTGCGTCCCGGCGCGGTATGCGAGGATCCGTACGTGGGGGATTTCGCTCACGTGCTGGATTTTTTTGACAAGAGCGGCAAGGAGAGGGAGAGGAGTGCACGTGCACACGAGGTTCCCGCGGGTGTGCCGGCGAAGGGCTCCCTGTTTGAGCAGTTGGGGCACATTGCGGCGCCGGTGGACGCGTCGCACGGATCGAGAGGGAGTGCGCATGGAGCGGGGGAGGAGAAGATTGCCGTCTTGCCTAGCGAGATCGAGGATGCAAAAGTGCGTACCCTGTGCGTGCGTGCGTGCGTGCGTGCGTGTGTATGTGTGTGTGTGTGCGTGTGTGTGTGTGTGTGTGTGTGTGTGTGTGTGTGTGCACGTGTGTGTGTGCGCGCGTATAATTTGCATATGTGATGTGCGAGTGGGCGCGTGGGTACGTGTGAACGTGTCGCACGCTTGTCACACTCCTTTTGTGTGCCGTCTCGCAATTCATTCCCCGCGTTCACCCTCATTCACACGCAGCAAAAGAAGGCCGCCTCGTCCGCAGCGCCAAAGTCGCTCATACAGGAAGTGAGCGATGTGCCGTCGCAAGGCGCATCTCTCCTACCGACACCAGAGTATGCGGTCGAATGGGGCGATGGCGCAGCGACGGTGCGGTTTTCGTTGCCCCTTGTGGATGGCGTTGGCGAAGTGGAGCTCGAAATGGCTGGCGATTCCGCGCTGGAGGTGCGCTTGCGTAGCGAGCCCGCGTATGTGAGCCGAGCGTGCGTGTGTGTGCTGAGCGTGTGTTTGTGCGCGAGTGAGTGTCTATGTATGTGAGCGTCCCTACATTCGTGTGTGTGCGTGCGTGATGTCTAATTGTGCAGATGCACATCTCATGTCCCCACTCTCCCTCTCCAGCTCACCGTCCCCGGCAAATACGCGTCGGTTGTCGTCGATTTTGGCCGCGCAATGGATTCGGAGGGCTACAAGGCGCGCTTCGTCAAGGCGAAAAGGGTGCTCGTCGTCACGGTGCCGTGTGGCGCATGAAGGCACCGATCACGTGACTGCGCGCTTCGTGTTGAGCCCATTCGCACTGCACTGTGTCAGTTTTAATTAGACGACGCACATAGCACCGCATTTGCCATTTCGCCCGTTGGCCCTTCGTCCGTTGACACCCGCACATTCGTTCGCGGATACTTTCCGGGCCGGCGTTTCGCGCACACTGCCACTGTTTGTTATCGCTACTCCGCCTTGTCCGCTCACCCGTCGACGTCCCACCCCATGAACTGCGCAAGTGCGGGCACCATAACAGCGGCGATCTTCCTGTGTCCGGACTCGGACGGGTGGAGGTCGCACCCGAAGTCGCCCGGGCCCAGCACGGCGGCCGCCACCTCGGCAAATCCGACCTCACCGTTGGGAAAGGACTCTGCGACGGCGCGCGCGGCAGCACAGCAATCGCGAAAGCAGAGCGGGCCGCACGAGACGAAGAGTCGCACGGTGCTGGGCGCGTAGAGGTCGCGTATGCGCAGTAGGAAGGACCTGTACACTGCGGCAGTAGAAGAGGGAAGGATGAAACGGAGCACGCGGAGAGCAGGAAACCACGGGAAGAGACAGCATACGCGCGAGCGAGGCATTGATGTGTGGCAGCTACCGAGAGTGCATACGTGAGTTTGAGAACGTTGTACGCATGTCGCACGGGAGACGCGCAGCGCCAGTGCCCACCCGATCGGAACAGCGCAAGGGGCATTGAGGGTGGGTCCCAAAAGTCGTTGGCGCCCAAATTCACGACGACCACGTCCGGCACCCAGCTGGAGAAATTCCACGCGCCGCCGTTCGTGGCATCCGACCCGAGCGTGCGCGTGTAGAAGAGCGGCATGTTGACGGCACTGAATGGGTTCTTGTCGCCCCATCGCCTCATCAACCCCATGGCAGACCACGAGATGGTGTGGGACTCCGCACGCAGCGCACGCGCCGTCAGCGAGGGCCATGCGCTGCAAGGAGAGGGGAGGGGTTTGAGTGCCAAGGTATTATGCCGCACACTCAGTCAGACACACATGCACGCGGAAAACAAGAACAACACACGACACTGACTGGAGAACAGCATCAAGCAAAGGGAAACAGAGGGCGGACACCCACGCGCCGGTGTTTTCCGTTCCGAAGGAAAAAGAGCACGGAAGGACCACCGGCTCACTGCCGTACCCCGACATGATGCTATCGCCCACAAACTCAATGCGACGCGGGCGATTCGTCGTCTCAAGTGGCCTTGAGGACACAGCACGCGCGCCTCGCTCGAGCAAAAATCCGTAGAAGACGGCAGGTCCAACGACAGGGTCCCCTCGCTTCTGCAGAGTAATCGTGTGCACGGCGGCGGGATCCAGGTCGCCCGCGAGAGGATATACGAGCTTGTCCGCGCCCACATTCGCGCCCAGCACGCAAACGCGCGTGCCGTTGACGAGCACGTTGTAGAAGTTCTGCCCATCGGCCAGGACAACGGAGACAGTGCGCGAGCCGATAAACGAGAGCGTGAAGGTGATGCCGGCCCAATCGTACGATACCGCAGAGCCGTGATGGGAGCGATGCCGTCCCACAATCTCGACGTCTCTGCGAAATAGCCAGTGGGATTTGGAACTGGCTGCGCTGAGAGCGTCACGAGGGCGGTTAGAGCTGTCAACGTGGACGGCCCACAACTGGTCGCTGTCGAGCGTATTGACGTCGTACGCGGCATAGGTGGTGGGAAAGGAGCAGATGGTCGGCAACCACTCCGATGTCACACGCACAGGAACTGCGCGCACGGCGCTGAGTGCGAGAGAGAGAAGGAACGCCCGAAGGATTGACGTGCGAGGCCCCATCGAATTCGCTCGTATCCCCGCATGGAAGCGAGGCAACATGCGAAGACTTGACGCTGCTGCTACTAAATTCACGTGCGCGCGTTAAAAGGTGAAGGTACCGCGATAATAGCTCAGATAAGCGACGCGAAGACGCAAGTACAGTGACGACGTGAGTTGCGACACCACGACTCCGTCAGCCGCAGGAAGGCATCCAACGCACGCAGACGCCCAGGACGCGCGTTGTACCCACCGCCAGATAAGAATGCACAAGACAGCAAAAAAGAAGTCGCGTAAATACGTCTTTAGAGGCTGTGCAACAGGCGCGCAAAAAATGCCGTCCTACGCCTGGACAGCCGGGCCCCAAAAAAGGCAATGTCGCTTACCCGGACGTGGTGTAAAACCGCAAGGCGTCGGCGCGCGCAACATCTGCTATACAAGGACACCACAAGCAATAAGTAGCCCAGCGGTCCATGGCACGGCGCGGCTCATGGTACACATGCGCACGTGCACGGCCAGTCACTGAGAGAGACAGAGCTGCTCGGCAACATGCCTACGGTGGACTGAGCCGCCCAACGACACGGACACGGCTGCTCAGACACTCAGTTGAGGATGCACTTGACAAGCGACTTGTGCAAGGAATGAATATACGAAAGCATGCGATATCAAGCGCCTAAGACAGTGAGAATGTCACCAAGCACACCAGAAGTGGACTGCACACACAGGACTCCAAAACTGTGGACTGACGGATGCCGGCAAGCGGTCCGCGGCAGGCGAGACTCAGTGTCTCCGCTGGTCGGAGCGTCGAAATTCGAGAGACCGACATGCACATGTGAGGTGTAGTGTCTGACACGTGCGGTCGGTGAATGTGCGCTGCGTTTCGTGTACTAATGTCATGAACATCTGACCGAGTGAGGGTGAGGAGAGGAGGAGGAAGGGGAAGGGGGATGGGGGATTGGGAGCAATGTTGGGGAGACGGAAAGAGAGAGGCGCTGTGGAAGAAAAGAGCGAGACGCAAACAAAACGGGACGCATGTGTCGGACTGAAGAGCATAGAGATGTGTGCATTGGCCCGAGACGATTGCGGCGTTGCCTTGACAATAACCTCCGGGACCATATTCCAGCAGACGCCAGAGAGACGCAATAATAGACCAAAGAGTGGGAGCGAGGCGACTTTAGGCCAGTGGGCATGTTGAGTAGAAGGAGAAGGTGCCCTCTCTCAGTGTGTGTCAAGTGCACATCTGTGGGCTTGTCCACTGGCATCACGCCGCAATACTTAATTGCGCTCAATAGGACATAGCAAAACATTTGATGTAAATAGATACACACGTGGCTGTTAGTAGCAAGTGAAAAAGTAGCTCCCATTGTGCAGAGTTTCGCGGGCACACTGACGGCACGTCGCGATTCACACACACACACACACACACGACACCCACAATTGAGAGGGTTTATGTGCGTCACCCTGCGTTCCCTCGTTGCAGCGACGGACTCTTTTCGCGCCGTGTGTGTGCGACATTGCCTTGTGGAGGACGTGGATTTGTGTGTGTTGACTGAGCGGGCCTTCCCTCGCATTCATCTTGGTTCGCGTCGTCACTTTTCGCGCCGACGCAATGAGGGCCGCGGTGATCTTTGTCGCCGTGGGTGTTGTGCGAAGAATGCACATGAGATGCGCGCGCTGGTGGTGTTAATCACTTCAGTGCGACAGACGCCGTCTGAGCTCGACATAACATGTTATGTGGCATGTTATGATTAGTGTGTGTGTGTGTCTGTGTGGGTGGGTTGTGTCTGTGTGTGTGTGTGTGTGTGTGTGTGTGCGTGCGTGTTTGTGTGTGTGTGTGTGTGTGTGCCTGTGTCGTGTGTGTGTTTGTGTGTGTGTGTGTGTGTGTGTGTGTGTGTGTGTGTGTGTGTGTGCGTGTGTCTGTGTGTGCCTGTGTGTCGTGTGTGTATGTCTGTGCATCTGCGTAACGTCGGTTGTGCTCTGCTTCGTTCTCCGCTTGCCTCTTCCACATGTTCTTCCGCGTGTAAGTAACGGGCGTCTTGTCCGCGGTGTTCATTCAGGCCCTCGTGGCGTGCGTTGCACCGTCGTGCGCGTTTTATCTTCCGGGTGTGGAGCCGAACAGCTTTGCCGAGGGCGCTACCATCGAACTCAAGGTGCGCCCGCACGCGACGTGTGCATGGTTGCACTGCGCGCTCGTGTGCTCTTATATCATTGCCAGCTTGGATTGTTGGACGGAGACTTTTTGGCGGAGAAGGAACGAGAGATGTCGCGTCAGCTCAATTTATAGGCGTGATCATCTCTCTGGAGAGAGAGAGAGAGAGAGAGAGAGAGAGAGAGAGAGAGAGAGAGAGAGAGAGAGAGAGAGAGAGAGAGAGAGAGAGAGAGAGAGAGAGAGAGAGAGAGAGAGAGAGAGAGA
>CALSCQ010001331.1:0-17783 GCA_943704525.1 Pigoraptor vietnamica | reverse complement strand
TGTGTGTGTGTGTGTGTGTGTGTGTGTGTGTGTGTGTGTGTGTGTGTGTGTGTGTGTGTGTGTGTGTGTGTGTGTGTGTGTGTGTGTGTGTGTGTGTGTGTGTGTGCGTGTGTGTGCGTGTGCGCGTGGGTGAGGGTTTGCCGGTCGCGTGTACGTCTGTTGTGATTTTTGAAGGGAAGGCAGCACGTGTAGATCCCAAACTCCGAGGCCGTGGGAATCACGAGCACACACACGCATGCACACACGCAAGGCCCCATGTCTGACTCGCCGTTCGCTGTGGCGCATAGCTGCACGAGTCGAACGGGCCGTGCAAGTGCGCCGCGTGCCAGTCGCTCGTCTCGTACGTTCCGCCGGAATATGTGGACACGGACGGATCGGAATCGGAGGGCGGGGAGTTTGAGTGCTACGACGAAAACTGCGACGGCCTGTGCGGCGCCCACTCGGACGTGGACGATGGGGCGTCGGACATCGTCGCGCAGTGCAGCTGTCCGGACTGCGAGGCGTACATTAACGGGCGGCGTCTCGGCGTTGCGCTGCGCGGTAATACGGTGGCTGCCATGGACGACGGCTGCGACAACGACTGCGACGACGATTACGCGGACGGGGAGGAAGAGGACGACTTTTTGGACTATCTGAGAGAGGACGATGGGTACGACGAGGAAGACGATTACGAGGGCGACGACGACGGCGCCGATGGGCTGCCGTGCGACTGCTCGGAGTGCCAGATGCTGCGAAAGACACGACAGGGGCACGTGGAGGCGCCAGGTGAGTGCTTGGTCTGTCGGTGCATGGAATGTTACTGCTCTGTCGTTCTGGTGGCTTCACAGCCCTGTGCATGTGCGCGTGCATGCACTCTCTTGGGCTTGCTCGCTATGCAACCCTACGTTGGTGTTGTGCCTGTTCCTCACTCTCGACGCTTCAAACAAACAGCCGCGCCTGCGCCTGCGCGCCCGGCAACCGGTCCGCCCGCAGCAGCCGCTCGAAAGTATGCGCAGCGCCCGTCGGACGGAAGTCACGCCCCGCCTGCGGCCGGCGGTCATGTGCACACGCACGCGGGCAAGCACGCCGACCATGTGGACCACGCGCCTCCTCCGGCGACGGGCGCCAAGGGAGCTGGACACAACGCCAAGCCCTGCAACTGCATCCAGTGCGGCGTGTTTGGGCCGGAGGGACCGCCCAAGAAGGACGCGATCCCGGCCTCGCGCGCACGCCACGACGGCGCGGCGATACGCGAACAGATGCGGCAGAAGCACGCGCAGCGCACTTCCACGGGGGCGGCCGCGCAGGCACCGCAGGCACCCGCGGCGCAGCAGCCTGCGAAAAAGACGGTCGAGGACAAGCGCTCTGTCGACGAGCTCCTCTCCTTTATCGAAGGTGGTGGAGGCGGAGGTGCCAAGGCGAAGGGTGCGTCGGCGTCGGCGCAGCCCCAACAGCGCACTGCGCCGGCTGCGCAGTCCTCTGCGAGCAGTGCCACCGCATCTGCGGCCAAGGATGGTAAGAAGGGGGCTTCGGATGCGGCGGCGGCGGCGGCGGCTGAGGACGCGTCTTCGACGTCGGCGTCTGCGAAGGCGGCGAAGCGCGCCCGTCAAAAGCAACGGAAGCTCGAGGAGAAGCTCAAGTCGGACTCTGGCGTTGCGTCGGTGAACGGCGACGGCGGCGATGGGAGCGGCAGCGGCAGTGGTAGCGGAGCGCAGAGTCCTGCGTCTTCCGCCAAGCGTCCACAAGGTACCACGCCGAGCGCTACGGCGGCAGTTGCGGCAGCCGCAGCAGTGGCCGCACCCGCGCCAAAGTCGGCGCCCGTGGTTACCGCTCCGACTGGAGCGGCGAGTGGTGCGGTTAGCAAAGCGTCGACGCCCGCGACGACCAGTGCGTCTGTGGGTGCGCCGTCGCCTGCCGTCACCGCGACGGCTGCGAGGGCCGCTGCGCCGCCTGCGACTGAAGGACCCACATCCGGGGCGGCGGGGAAGGAGGCTGGGAAGGAGACCAAGGCGAGCAGGAGGGAGGCGCGGAAGAGCAAGGGCGCCGGCGCAAACCCTGCCGGTGCGTCTGGCTTTGTGTGTGGTGTCTGTTTTGTTATGGCCCTCATCCTGTGGTCGTTGTAGGCGTGCGGCTTCGTGTGTGTATATGTGTGTGTTTGTGGGTTGTGTGGAGGGGGGAGTGTGTGTGTGCGCGCGCATTCGTGGCATGGTGTTTGGCTTTGTGTCGCTGTGCACTTGGTGTCCTACAAAGTCCCTATTCACTGTCCGTTACTGATTTCCCCACTGCTGTTACTATTCCCGCAGCGCCCCTTTCGGTCGCATCGTCCACGGAGGTGCTCACTGCGCCGTCTGCTGCAAAGGCAACCCCCACAACCAACGCGCCCTTCGTTTTCCCCGCGCCTGGACAGCCGCTGTCGTTGCTGGACGTCGACGACGCCGCCGAAGATTCGGACTTTGACATGGAGGTGTGTGCGTGTGTGTCCACTTCCATAGCGTGAGTTCACAGTCTGTGTCACGTGCGGTCGCGTGAAGCGTCACTGCACACTGTACCCTATCTTCACTGCGGATTCCTTTTGAATTTGTTTGGAATTGCACGCCTCCGTACTCCCCTTTCCCACAAAAAGCCATCAAGCATACTCAGTTGGCGCTCAATGCATTCAACGCTCGCTGCTCATTGTGTGTCTACATCGTCGCCTACTTGTGACATCGCCTCGCTCACGACCCGTCGTTCGCACTGTCCCCTCGCAGGTGGAAGAGTTCAAGCGGTTCTGCTCGCAACTGGAGGCCGCGCCCGTCCCTCCCGCCGCTCGCCCGAAGGTGTCGATCGACATGGGCAAGCTCAAGGCGACCCTGCGCACGTAGTCGCCGGCTCATTGTGCACGCAGCTTCGTCACGAGCGTGCGAAACTTGGTCGCTGCCGTTCGTGTGATAAACTGACGAGTACACATATTTGGGTGTGTGTATGCCCCAACATTGGCGGAGTGTGTCTGTGTGCATGCGTGTGCGTGTGCGTGTCCGGTGAGTGTCCATGTTGTGGCCAAGCGACGCAGTAGTTCAAGAGGAGGCCGCAAAAGGAAGACACGCCAGGCATTAAGGCACCGAAGCGGCTGTATTGCACACGTGTGCACGCGAGGGCGTTGTGACAATGTCCATGTTACCTAGCGCGTGACACGTTGTTCCGTAGCTACGCCTGTGTGTGCAGACCGTGAGATTACAAGCGAGGACGGTGCGTAAAGTTGTCTGCGCCTCTGTGCCTTGAGCGCGTGTGAAATGTGTGCGAATGTCGGCTGAGTGTGCGCGCGAGAGAGCTTGAAGCGGCGCTTTGCACACAAACAGCCGGAATCGCCTTCGTTGACCGCTTACCCGAGATTCTGCGCTCTCTCGGCGTGCTTCCAACGCCTCCCCGTAACACTCGGGCTTGGTCGCAAACGGAGTCGCGAATATGCCGCGCCTCGGGGGCGTCGTGTCGCGACGGGGCGTGGCCGTGCTAATAGCGGCGGCGTGCACGTTCGCCGTGCTGTGGTTTTCTGCATTACCCTCGGGCGAAAATGCGTCTGCGCCTCTCTCCAACGAGGGAAAGACACTCGGCGCTGGCTCCGCGCGAAAGTCATTGCGGGGGGAGAGTATGGAGGCGCACATTCGCGCTCTCGAGTGGCCCATCCTCGAGGCACATCGGCTCAACGCCGTGATTCTGCGCGGCGCACAGCGTGAGATTTTACTCGAAGAAGAGACGCTACGCATTGCAGCGGAACGCGCGGGAATTTCCTTCGTCGCCGACGAGCCGAACGCCACGTACGCGGGCGTTGTGTGTCCCCTCATAGGGGATACCAGTAACGAGTGCCAAGACTGGCCGCCGTATCCGCCGCTTGCGCCGCCCCGCCGGATATCGCGGATACGGGGCATGTACGCGACGCTCTGTAAGAAGAACACCTTCTGCAGCACCATGACGGAAGCCATTGAGTCGTACGCGCAGAAGCAGCTTGCGTGGGCGGACGGCATCGCACCCTCCGAGTTCGTGTTCCCGTGTTGGGAACTGCCGGGACAGCGCGAAAAGCTGCGACAGTACGACGCGCTCTTACGCACGCGCGCGCCGGGGACGGTGCCCAAGTACATTGTGAAACCCGTAAGGGGCGCAGACGGCAAGGGCATCTTCGTGGTCGATTCGCTCGAGGCGCTCGGTCGCCCTGGGCCTGTCGTCGTGCAGACGTACCTCAACGACCCCTATCTCATCAACGGATACAAGTTTGACCTGCGCACGTTCGTTCTCGCCACGTCGATCTCCCCGCTGCGCGCATACTTCTATCGAGAGGGCCTCGTCCGCTTTGCCAGCGTACCGTTCGACCCCAACGCCCCGAACGGCGGGAATGCGACGCAATACCTGACAAACACGAGCGTGAACCGGAAAGTCAAGGAGGTCAGCGAGCTCGTGTGGTCGTTCGCGCGCCTGCGGGCACACCTCGCGTCGCGCGGAGAGGATCCCGACGCCGTCTTTGCCCGAGTGCACGACGCCGTCACGCACGTGCTCCTCAGTAGCGAGGCTGCGTTTCGTCGGTACTTTGCGACGGTCCCGGAGGGCTACGCGTGCACGAGCGAGAACTGCTATCAGCTGATGGGAATTGACGTCATATTTGACGCGCAACTGCGGCCGCGTGTGCTCGAGGTGCGGGATGGGGCGCAGAAGTCCTGGCATTATATTGTCTTGTGCACGTGCCCTCCCGCACTTACGTAACCGACACACACACACACGCCTGCGCACGCACGCACACACACACACACACACACACACACACACACACACACACACACACACACACACATACACACACACACACAAACACACACAGGTGCACGCGCACATACTGGCACACACATATACCCGCGCACGAACACACTTGCCGGCACACGCACACAAACGCGCGTCCCTGTTTGCTCAATCGTCCGCGTTGTTGCAGGTGAATGCGTCTCCGGATTTGAGGCTCTTGCACGTCAACGGCTCGGAGTACGACACGACGAAACTTTCCTTGATGACGGACGTGTTCCGCATTGTTTATCCACGCGCGTCGATCGCCGAGGAGCTCGCGCGCGACCTGCGCACCGTTGGCGCCGCGCTTGAAGGGGAGTGTGGCATATTGTCGCGCTTCTGCATCGACGACGACGACCTTAGGCACCTCATCTACGGCCGCTTGGAGCAAGCGAACCAAGGCGGCTTCGTACGGTTGTATCCGTCCGCGAATGGAGACGCCTACACGCGGTATGTTCGCCACATCGACACGCTAGCTGCGACCACCGGAGGTCGAGCGACGTGGCGGTACCACATCATTGGAAAGGAGCTCGCTGCTATTGGCTCGTCTCACACCGGCGTCGGCGTCGCGTAGCCGACGGAAGAGTCGCCTGCAGTCACGGGCATTGCATGATCTTCTGTGCGGTGATGTGGCTTTAGTGGAAGTGGCGGTGGCTGGACTGGAGGCGCGCGGCTGGGCAGAAGTGCGGCGATGGGACTAATGGACAGCCTGCGACGCATAGGGACGACGAAGGAGGTACGTGAAATGCAGGAGGTCACGCACTTGCTGCATGCCTGTGTGTGTGTGTGTGTGTGTGTGTGTGTGTGTGTGTGTGTTTGTGTGTGTGTGTGTGTGTGTTCGTGCGTTCGTGTGCGTGTGTTCGTGTGTTCGTGTGCGTGTGTCACTGACTGCTGCATGCCAACACAGCAGCCGCACGCTAAGGCATGAATGTGCTTTTACCCATGCACTCAATTCGCTCAGCTATTGCTCGCAGTTAACGGACTTTTTGCGCTCCGGCGTCCACTTACTCGACCTCAGCCATTGCGCCCTCGTCAGCCGAACGTTCCTGCGCTCGTTATCGTCGACCGGCTCCATCCTTTACAATGGATTTCTGTCGTTTGTTCGTCAGTTTTCACTTTTTGAGCGTTCGCACTTGCTATCAATGCCCCCTGGGCGTTGCGTTTGTGCGGGTGTTTGGCACGTGCACACATTGAAATTGCGCATTGAGTCTATTGTGTCCTGTCGCATTGATGGCCGTTGAAGGCTGGCAGAGAGTGCGCCCTGGAGAGAGATCAGTCACACACTGCTCTTACTGCAAAAGGCACCAATGGCGACAACCTGCTTTAATCACAAAGTCGCAAAGGCAAGGCGACTCTGGCCGCACGCACACGCAGCACACACACACGCACACACACACAGACACACACACACACAGACACACACACACACAAACACACACACACCTCAATTCAGTACTCCGGCTCTCACAATCTTGTGATGCACTGGCCGTATTTTGTGTGTGTGTGTGTGTGTGTGTGTGTGTGTGTGTGCGTCTCTCTGTGTGTGTGTGTGTGTGTGTGTGCGTCTCTGTGTGTGTGTGTGTGTGTGTGTGTGTGCCTCTGTGTGTGTGTGTGTGTGTGTGTGTGTGTCTGTGTGTCTGTGTGTGTGTGTGTGTGTGTGTGTGTGTGTGTTTACCTGTGTGTGTGCTTGTATGAGCGACAAGCCCGCGCCGGCACGGCGTAACGCACGACAGCGGGTGACAGGAGCGTGTCAGTCAAAACTGGCGGGAAAAAGTGATGACGTTCAATCGGGCGGGAAATCACCCATGGTCCCTTCCACATCAGTCGTCTCAAGTGGTTTCCCACATCCACCAGTTACTGCTTCCCATATTCGCGCCCGTTTGCGCGTCGAGCGCGCATGATAAACGACAATGGCATCCGAGCCCGAGCCCGAGGCGCCGTGCTGCTTGGCGTGCGAGTTTCGCAGGGAATTCGTGGACGACACCTCGTTCGAACGCATCGCTCACTCGGCCGATGTGCCTCATATGGTTGAGGCGCTGCGCGTCTCGCTTAACATGGCGTGCGCACAGATCTTGCTTGCCGGACAGCCTGCACGCGATTTGGCGAACGCAATTCCTTCGGTAGGCCCCTCACTGGCAGGCCCTCTCTGTGCGTCGATCGGTCGCACACACAATAACATATGGTGCGGCGTCCTCCTTTCCCCACCTTCAACCCTGCCCATTTCTCTAACGCGACCCCATTGGCGCATGCTTTCACTGAGTAGCGCTCCTTCCATTCAATCGACAGGAAGTGCCGCGCATCATGAAAGCCGCGAGTTACGCCGTCGGCCTTGCGCGCGAGGTCTATCGACGCGGTTGTCTGGGCGAGCTCACTGGCCTTGCCGTGGATGCAAAGGCGTGGGAGATGGCGTGGTCGCGTCTCGTGTTGTGCATCGAACGCACCCCCGTGGACGACGGGTCCGTGTGGAGGGCCGAAGCGACGCAACTGCTCGCCTGCTTTTCCCTCTGCCGCTTCCGAGAGCTCTGTCCGCAGCGCGTGTTCGACAGTCTGCGGGCGAACGAGGCGCTTGAGACGTCGCTGTGCGCAGAGGTGGGTGGCACGGGGGAAAGGGAGACTGCGCCCCTGACGTCCCGCGCGCCGCTGGCCTCGGTCGCTTTCCTCCACATCTATAGGAAATTCGCCGAGTTACCTGCGATGCATATGCGCTGTGCGACCGCCGTCCTCTCCGATATGGACATTTTCATCGACGATGCTCTGGAATACGTCCGCGAGATCGCGAAATTCCCCGCCATCCGAGACATGCTCGACCATTACGTGCGCGATGGCATGGCGCACATCCTCCGCGAGCGAGAGCACGGCACCTTCCCGTGCATCAAGGAGTGCCTCGAAGCGTCGCTTGCCATGCAGCAGGCGCTGTGGGATCAGAGGGCCACGTTCTGCTGTGACGAGCACGATGGCGTTCCCGCGCTTGTCCGCTCGCCGCCCCCGCTCAACGGGGCAAACGGGGCGGCCATTAAGGGCAAGCGGCCCATCCTGCCGTTACTCGTGGGGTGCAAGCGCACTGAGAAGGCGAGGGAAGAGCCCATTCTGTGGGACGCCCTAAGGATTATCCTTTCGCACCCGGTGGAACACAGCGACACAACACCCGGTGTGCTGGCGCGTCTGTGGAAGGTCGGTTTGAGGGCCATTCTCGAGCAGCACAGATGGGGACGCGCCGGTGCCCTGCAACTCACCCGTGTGCGCGACGGCTTCCTGGATCCGCGCCTCTCGTCCCTCATGTTCCCAGAGTCTGCGGACGACGCTCAGTTTGCACGGCTGGTGGAGAGCATCCTTGACGACCCGCGCCGCACGCGCGAGTTCGACGCGCTCTTTTTCCCGTGCATCGGCGCGAGGATCATGGTTGACCTTATGCTGTTCCTGTGGGTGTGTGACCGTCCTGACTGCGAAGAGTCTACTCGAACGACCCCTGGCGTTGCGAACTGCGATGGAGGGCATTCAAAGTGCGGAGGAACGTGCGGTGCTGTCGGCGGCCGCGCACTCGACGACCGCGGGGATGTTGTCGTCGCGCGTCTTCTCCGAGTTCTCGCGCGGATGTGCGACCACACGCCGCCCCTCCATATGCCGGATTTGGCCAGAGACTGGCCAGCGATCGCATCGATGCTGATTAGCTACATGTCGCGTGCAGTCGCCGATGGGCACGACGTGCTTGCACGGCAGGTCATGCGTGTGGCGGCGTCGTTTGGCAGGGTGTACGGCGCGACCACCTTCGACGGCCCTTGCGTCTTGCACGTGTGCCGTCGTACGCTTGACGATAGGCTGCGGGAGTGGGGTTCTCGGAGCGTCTACGCTGACGAGGCGCAGTTCGTGCTCGAGTGGGTCCATTGCCTCGACGGATTTGTGGGCGACGATGCGTGCGCCACTCTGGGACGGGAGATGGGCGAATTTCTGCACAAGGGCGCCTCGCTCGCCAGCGGCATCCGTGTTGTCGCTACGACAGATGCGGACACGGCCTGGGGTGACTGTGCGGTGAGGGCTCTGTGGAAGTACATGACGACAGGGTCAATTGCTGCGCTTGTGCCGCTGGACGACGGCGGTGTAAAGTACCGCCGCGATGCCCTCCTTGCGTGGGGATTTCTCGCCGCGAAGGACGTGCTCCAGCGCCATCGCCTGCGCCGGCTGCTTGATGTGACGGAGCCGTCCGTTTTCTCTGCGCACAACATTGTGGGAGGGTGCGTGCATTGAACGGTGCCATTTGTGTGTGTGTTTGTGTGTGTGTGTGTGTGTGTGTGTGTTTGTGTGTGTGTGTGTGTGTGTGTCTGGTGTGTGTGTGTCTGGTGTGTGTGTGTGTGTGTGTGTGTGTGTGTGTGTGTGTGTGTGTGTGTGTGTGTGTGTGTGTGTGTGTGTATGTGTGCGCTCGTCTTCGTCGTTTGTTTTTGCTATGTGTGACGCTGCCTCCGCTCAGTCTCACGTCGTCGCTCACCGATTCTATCCTGGCGTTTGACCTTGCACTATCGCAGGCTCCGGTTGCTGGGCTCGATCCCCCTCGCCGGCCCCTCGGCGTGGATGGCGGCTGGCGATCTCCTTGGCTTTGCCGCCGCAAAGTCATTGGTGTCATTTGCGGAGGTCGTCGTGTTCTTGTTCGCGAGACCGAGGCCATGAGCCAGCGGTACCCATGCTTTTGCATGACGATCGAAAAGGCGCTCAATACGGTTGCGCACATGAAGGTGGGTGCGCGGCGCCGTTTGCAGCCGTCGTGTCCGGAAACATGTGCCGAGACTGACTTGCATCCCAGGGCCTGGATGTTGCAGGTGACGCGTGGAAATTGACAGGGCTCAACATCGCCGACTTTGTGCCGAGAAAGCGGAAGCCGGTGAGGACGGTTAGTTTCTCACGTGTGCGTGCGGGATCCTCTAAATCAGCTCTGCTGTGACTCACGGCATCGAATACGTTCCCTCCAGAGCCACTCGTTCATGTCGGCCCTGACGGCCGCAATGGCACGCCACCGTCCAAACTACGGCTGCGCTGCGTGCCAGTGCTCACGACACCCGTATTTTTCCGCGCCCGGCCGCGACAATGGGCTCCACACGTGCGAGAGCGATATCGATACGTGCGGTCATCGGTGCCGTCCGCACACATGCCGGCGAGGTGCGTTTCATTCGTGGACATTCTGTCGTTGTTTCGTCAACGGCACGTGCCGTTTATGCGCACCATTGCATGTTTTTGTCAGCGTTCATTATGGCCGGGCGGCTTGCGTCGTGGAATTGTTGACACGCGACCTAGCTCGCGCGTGTCTTCGTTTGGGAGCCTACGTTAGTTATCGCTGTCGGATCGTGTGTTTTTCAACGATTGGTTTGCCGGCTCTGTAACGTAGACCGGGTTGCGATGCAGATCATGTGCCGGCGCAAGCGAGTCGCAATGTGCCCACTTCCACTGCTGTGCGGGCACCGGCCATCCACGTGGCGAATCAAAGCACGACAGTGACAACAATGGTTGCCGCGGCATCGGCCCATACTGCCAAGAAGAAGGCGAAGAAGAATCGGCGTAAGAAGGCGGCTGCGGCGAGCGCCGTTCCGACGGGCAACGCGGCCGCTCCTCTGCCTTCCGCGTCCTTGGAGGAGACTACGCTGGCGAGCGCCGAGGGTTCGGAGGGAACTACGCTGGCGAGCGCCGAGGATTCGGAGGGAACTACGCTGGCGAGCGCCGAGGATTCTGACGGAGCTCCGCCGGCGAGCGCCGAGGATCCGACGGGAGTGACTACGCCGGCGAGCTTCGAGTCGTCGGAGGAGACTACGTTGGCCCACGACACGCCGGTGCAAGATGAACAGGTTGCCGCCGCCCAGTCAGGGCCGCAGCGCACGTGTGCGGCGTGTGGCGAAGGGGACGTGAAGATGCAGAAGTGCGGCGGGTGTCGCGCAGTGCGCTACTGTTCCCGTGAGTGTCAGAGGGCCGCGTGGCCGCAGCACCGCGTGACGTGCGCGCGGGATGCAGCGCGATCGCAGTAAACGGCATAGAATAAGATCCGTCCGCTTAAATTCTGAACGTAGGCGCGCGTATCATCGACAAAACCATGAGACACTCATAAATGTCAGGCCGCCCAGCTTAGTCCTGGCCCCGTGACGAGTCACGTCAATTAGCAGGCGTATTGGGCACACGGGTATAATAGCCGTGCAGCACTGCGCAACAGGCGACACATTCACACTCGCTCTTTGTTTTTATTCTTTCTGATTGCTGCGAAGAGAGAATGCGCGCATTGAGTCCCTCGATATGGCAAGTGAAGGCATTCCAAATGCAACATTGTCACTCCGCTGCAACGCATACAACGGCAACGAAAGCAGGAACATACAGTACAAACGGAACCAAGGCACACACACATACACACACACACACGAGCGCGCGCACACACACATACACATACACACACACACACACAGAGGCTCTTACACACGCATACACACATACACATACACACTCACACACATTGAAACGGCACAGCACTCTGACACCCTTTCCAAAACTCACTTCCGGCTCACCTGCGCTCTCGGCTCTTGTCGCTGTCGCGTCCCTGCTGTACCATATAAATGGGAACGCCTGCGTCGCGCGGTTTGATGAAGAGTGCGCGTGCTTCCACGTGCACAGTCCCGTGGCCGTCCTCGAGCGTGCCCTTGAGCCAGCACTTGCGCCCATCCACACTCTCCACAGTCGATCTGAGCGAAGGTCAGCGTAAGAGAGCGAAACAGATCGAATCATAGACGTGTGTCCACTAGAGAGAACGAAGAAAAGACGCGCAAATCCCGCATTCAAACTTTCCCGCGTGCGTGAGCATATGGATGCACCATGTGGCCAAAGGTCGATTGCAATGGATGCAAATAAACACGAATCGGAAAGCAAGCACACAAACAAAGCTGTCCTACGAATGCCCACTTGAACACATAGGTACCGCCCGCGGGCACCGGCTTTCGGTAATCGACCGTCTGTAAAAGGAGTGCGCACGTTGAAAAAATTGCATCGCATCCGCGCACACACACACACGCACGCACGCACGCGCACACACGCACACACACACACACACACACACACACCGCACATGCACACACACACAAACACACACACACACACATGCACATGCACATGCACAAGAAGCTCGCACAATACCCGCACCCACGCACACGCAAACACGAGACGCACGCAAAACACACCAGGTTCGCTGTGAATCCATTGCCAAACGCGGACATGAAGAGCCACCCGAACGAGTCGTCGATAACGGAGGCGAGGGCGCCGCCGTGCACGAGTCCCTTATGCCCACACATCGCGGCACCGATGCGGAACACGCTGTACATCCTTTGGCCTTCCCTGTGAGACGGACGAAGAGAGTGTCGGTCGACCATTTGCACGAAGATGCTTGGGTTTGTGTAGGTGGCATGTGTGGCCCAAAGAAAAATGTGTACGCGTGAGCGAGTCAATGTGTTTGTGTGCGTTTGCACAAGCCACATTCGACGTGCGTTTGAGACAGCAACAAAGCGACTCTGCGCACACAACACACCAAACGCGACTTGACACTGTGAGCGGCAATGCAACGCACGCTTCCCGCACCTGTCCAGGTACGCCTCATATGCCTCCACCTTCCCTTCGCCGTTGAGCGCGTCGAGAATGTAGTGGTCGCCGCGCGCAGGAAACAGCTGCGACGGCACGTAATGCGACAGCGACGGATCCGCGCGTATGTCTGCGAGCCACGCGGGAATGGCGCTCCCATCGAACTTCATCGAACGGCGGTCCACGTGCGCAGTTGCAGTCGCGCGGACTCGCACGTCGTAGTCGGACGGTCCGTGGGAGGAGACGCTGTGTGGCGCGGAAGGGTTCTGCCCGACGGAAGGCGGCTTCGAATGGGCCGCGCGAGGGTCGGTGGGAACAGCGGCGCCTTTTGACTCGGCGTCCTGTTTCGAGAAGGGGGCCTCAGTGACTATGACCACGCGCGTGTCACTACGAGTGACAAAATACTACCACACCCTGAGCGTTCGCCTCTCAGACGGAGCACGCGACGAAACAGATCCCAGCCAGCACTCCACTCACCTCCTTCGCAAACACCGAGGCCCCTCCTACAGCGGCGGCGGCTGCGACGGCGCCCACTGCAGCCGTGGCCCACTTTGACCACCGACCATAGCCATCCTGCGGTCGCTGCTGAGAGTGAAACGACCGAAACGGCGCCACGAGAGGCCTCGCGATAGCAACGCTTCGCACGCGAGGCAATGTCAAGGAAGATGCAAGCCGAACACTGCCTTGCAACCTCGACATTCTTCAATTGTTCCACCAAAAACCGCAGCGAAAGTGCTGACTGTGGGGTCCTTGCAGTTCCCGTTTTCATGTGTGTGAATGAGTGTGTGTGTGTAGCTGGAAAAGCTTCGCGAATGGGGCACTGGGGACACCCCTCTAGCGCGGTTGCGTGCGTGCAGCGTGTGTGCGTGTGTGTGTGTGCGTGTGTGCGTGCATGTGTGTGCATGTGTGGGAGCGGAGGTTTCGGCGGAGGCAAGGTGACCGCCACCACGCCAGGGTAACCGCCATTTTCTTGCGAGATCTCGTTAATTATTTAGCGAGTTCTCGCTAAAGATCGCAGTCCGCACGACACTGTCCAGATATTATTTAGTCATCTCTTAACTATTGAAATTGTATGAGACTTGGATTTATTTCGTATTTCCGCATATCTCGAGCCCCACTTCCCCTTGCCATGACAACGCGAGTGGCTGTGTCAGACACGCGTGTGTGTGCGCAGTGTGTGCGTGCGACGCTCACCGCCTCGCTCGTGCTCTCTCTCGGCCGCCATCCCCCACTGTTTCCCACAAACGCACCGTCAGAACAACACGCGTGGTGTGTGCTTTGACGTCGCAGGGGCGTGGGCTGCACTTTGATCGCTCTCAGACACCAATCGAATTTGCGCGGCACTTTGAGCACTTTCGCAAGTCCGCTGCGGCGGCGACACAGGGCGTAATCGCCGATCACACCTACACATACACGCACGCACTCTATTGCCCCTCTCGGTGCATCTCTCGCCCGGTGTGCGTTGTCGTGACGCGCGCGCGACGGGAGGATGGCGGAGACTGTCGCGGACGCGGGTCCCCAGCAGACCATATTCGACTCTGGCGGCATTGCGAAGCGCATCCACGTGTACCGCAACGGCGACAAGTACTTTCGGGGGCTCGATGTCGTCGTTACGCCGAAGCGTTACAGGACGTTCGATGCGCTGCTTGCGGATCTGTCGGTCGGAGTCAATCTGCCGACGGGCGCCGTTCGCCACATTTACACGCCTGTGCACGGACACCGCGTGAACCACCTCGGCGCATTCAAGAATGGGCAGGTGGGGAGGGGGAGCATGGACTGTGCGTGGAAATGGCTTGAGTTGACTGGGGGCGACGGGTACTTGGATGCGTGCCTGGCGAGGGATCGATCGCGCTGTGTGTGTGTGTGTGTGACGTACTGCTGGGTGACTGAGCACTGTCCGTGTCACGTGCCCACAGGTGTACGTGTGCGCTGGTCCCGAGAGGCTGCGCAAGATGGACTACACGAAGATTAACGTCACAAAGTGGGTGCCGTACGTCAAGAAAATATTTGGGGAGGAGCTCAGCCCCTCGAAGAACGACCCACCGAACCCCAAGGTGCGTGTGCACGTCTGCGCGCTCGTCTTTGTTGAAATGCGCTGTCTGCATGCGTGTGGTTGTGTACGTAGGGTGGGTGTGCTTGTGCGCCTACGTGTGTGCGAAGCGTCGTGCCGCGTCCTTGTGTGTGTATGCAACGTAGACAATTGTGCACGTGCCCTTTCTCGTGTGGGTCTGTGCTTCGTCGCAAGTGTGCCGGGAGCGCACTCTCACACGCGACGGTTCCCTTGCGCAGTTTTCGCCGCCGAAGCTTGAGAAATTCCGCCGCGCGCAGCTTCAGCCCATCAAGCTGCCCAGCAACGTCACGTTCCGCCCGCGCGTCATCAACATCTACAGGGTACGCGAGTCACGTGACACTGCGCGTGTGGCGTGCGTCTGAAGCCATCCTTCTGCATGTGCCAGTTGTGCGTGCGTAGAGGGTTCCCTGATCGTGTGTGCCTGTGTGCGTACAATCAGTTTCCCGCCCGTGTGCGTACGTGTGTGTGCGCGCTGCAGTGGAATGAGTGCTTTGAAGGTGGTCTAATGCGATGTTGCTCTCTCCAGAACGGCGACCCTGTTGGTGTCGCGGCGAAGATCCTCCTCAACAAGCGCACGGCCCTCTCCTTTGAGCAAGTGCTTCAGGTGCGTTGCATCGGTTGCCCTTGGATGTGCGTTGTTGCTGTGGGTGTGTGCAATGTGGTCAGTGCGTGCGTGCATGTGTGTGTGTGTGAACGATGCGCGCACGTGCTCTGCGTCTCCCTCTCACACACGCACATGCACACACACACAGGACATCTCCGAGGCCGTGAAGCTCGACAATGGCGCCGTGCATCGCATCTACACGCTGGAGGGCGAGCGCGTGAAGGACCTCACCTACCTCATCAACGAATCAAACCCGCAGGATTACGTCGCCGCGGGGCGCGAGCAGGTGGGGATGCGCGCACGCGTGTGACATACCCGTGCACGCACGCACTCATGTACCTCTAACATCGCTGCACCTCGTAGAGAGACACGCACCCACACACGCAGGCACACACATATTCGCCACTTTCATTGCCACATATGTTGACCAATTCTCGCCGTCGCGCGCGCAGTTCCGGCGAATGCGCTACGGTGCGTCTGGCGCCCTCAAGACGATCGAGGGCTCGCACAACAGCAGCACAAATGGCGCGAAGAACGACACGCTCAACTCGACGGGCGGTCGCAAGCCGCACGGCCGCCTGGAGCCCATTGACAAGAAGAAAAGGGGTGGGTGTTCGCTTCTCTGTTTTTTCCTTCCCTCGCTTGTTTTTTTTTTTTTTTTCTCGTCGCTGTCACACTCGGCGGTCGTCACGTGCGGTGGTCGTGCGAATGTTTTCGTGGTTGTGTATTTTCGTGAGATTTGTTGTTGGCCTTCGACTCCGTGTTGCTTTGGGGGCGGTGAAGCTTTGGCGTGTAGGCATGCATAGCGTCTTCCTGGTACGTGTCCTCATACATTCACATGCGTAGTGTCTTCGTGGTACATGTCCTCTCTTCATTCGTTCACATGAGTAGAGTCTTCGTACCACATGTCCTCACGCGTGCGTTTTGCGCATTTGTCGCGCAGAGAGGACCGAGGAGGACGGCATCGACTCGCACGCCGATCGCCTGCTTGAGGAGAGCGAGCGAGCGGAAAAGGCCGCGTCGGACGAGCGGCGCAGGCAGCAGGAGGTGCGTTACATTGGCGTCATTAGGAGTGCGACTCTCTCTTTCCATTCCTTCTTGTCTCTATGAGACGATGGGGTTCAACCCGTATGACTGCCACAAACTGAGGTCTATGTCTCCCTCCTTCCCTCCCCTCACTGCGTGCTTGTACGGACTCATTCTAACTCGTGTGTGCGCGCAGGCGGGCAAGTCGAAGATCCAGAAGCGGCAGCACACGATTCGTCAGGCCGACGACATTCTCGAGAGCCACGATGCCCACAGGTACGTGCATTCACTCCGCACACTCGCACGCGCAGACCACTCAAACACACTTTCACATGTCTTTACGTTGCAGAGTACTGTTGCTCACCATTGCACGCAAACCACACGCACACACACGCACACACACACCGCGCGCGCGCGCGTTCTACATGTCTTTATGTGTTGCAGAGTACTGTTGCTCTTGCTCACGCACACGGCTCGCACGCACGCAGGGGCAAGATGGAGAGCGAGAAGGAGCGCCAGATGCGTGCGATGAAGGAGAAGATCGACCTCCGCAAGAGCTTTATCTCCTCTGGGGACGAGGGCTCTGCGCGCAAGCGGCGCCGCTTGGAGGACCTCTACGACATGGGTGAGTGTCGCATGTCTTTCGTACTAGTCATGTGATGGTCGCGTGTGTGTCGCGTGTGTGTCGCGTGTGTGTGTGTGTGGTTGTCGCGTAACGGACCCTCGGTAGGAGTGGTGCATGTCTATATGTGGAAAGTGGGAAGGGCGAGTGGGTGCATGGCGTTGTGACGACGGGAAGAACGCGTGTGCCGCGAAGACGGGGTCGTCGCGTGTGCACATGCAAGGCTCGAGCACTTCTCCCTCGCTGTATGACTCAAAGTGCGCCCTTTACGTGTGCGCAGGCGAGCAAATCGGCGAGGGCAACTTTGCGGTGGTCAACTCGTGCACGGACAAGGAGACGGGCAAGAAGTACGCCGTCAAGGCCATCGATAAGAGCAAGTGCAAGGTGCGTGCGTGCGCGTGCCCAGCAGTCACGTGCCCGTATGTGTGTATGTGTAACCCTAACCCTAACCCGTTGTCGTTTCAAGCGACCCTAACCCCAACCCTTCCTCGCTTCGCTTTGTTCATTAGGGCAAGGAGAAGCTTCTCGAGAACGAGCTCGAAATTCTCAAGCGCATCGACCACCCCAACATTGTCGCGCTCATTGACGATTTCGACACACCAAAGTGCGTTTCCTCTCCTTTTTGTGCTCGTGTGCGCCGTGTGCGTGTGCGTGCTGCTTGCAATGTGCTTGTTCGTGCGCGTGCACTTGATGCGTGTGGTTCGTGTGTTGCCGCGCATGCATGCAACCCTTTCCTCAATGCCACCGCTCACTCCTCCTCTCCCACACCCGCAGGTATCTCTATCTCGTCATGGAGCTCGTGACGGGCGGCGATCTCTTTGACGTGCTCATCGAGCGCAACACGTTCACCGAGAAGGACGCCGCGCGCATCATCCTCTCTGTCGCAGAGGCAGTGGCCTACCTACACAAGGAAGGCATCGTGCACCGCGATCTCAAGCCGGAGAACCTCCTCGTCGCGGAGGACGAGAACGGCGAGCAACAGATCAAGGTGTGTGTGTGTGTGTGTGTGTGTGTGTGTGTGTGTGTGTGTGTGTGTGTGTGTGTGTGTGTGTGTGTGTGTGTGTGTGTGTGTGTGTGTGTGTGTGTGTGTG
>CALSCQ010001328.1:0-10709 GCA_943704525.1 Pigoraptor vietnamica | reverse complement strand
CCCCAATCTCTCTCTTACACACAAGTGGAGTCGATGGAGTCGATGGACACACGTCTATGATTTAAGCTGATCCGACACCTCTCTCTCTCTCTCACACACACAGAGACGCACGCATTCACACCCACCACACTCGTCTTGCATTCAAACTGCACGCTATCTGTTGAGAGTCTCGCTGCACGGTGAGTTGCTCATGGCGAGTGTGCTTGCAGGTTCGACCTCCGCCAGTTTTTGTACAACGCCGCGTGGCCATGGCAGTTCCGCAAGATCGATGAGCACGCTGCTCGCTTGGAGCGCGAGTGTGCTAACGATGAATCCCCGCCACAGCAGACGCCACAGCAGGCGTCGGCGGCCGCGCGCGAGTACGTTGCAACCCATTCGCAGCTGAAATGAAGGCTGCACTCGCACACACCGGACCCAAAATATGAGTGGAACCCGCTTCACTAATAGCCGTGTCGTAGTCCTGGGGCGTCGAGAGACATTTGTCAAGGGCAATCTATTGGTTAATTACAGTGCGCCGGCGCCTTCTTCGGACGGCCGAGTGCGACTCGGACGTGCGGTGGCGCAGCGAAGCGCTCGTGGGTCTTTCTAAGAGCCACGTGCTCGAGAGTCCCGTTGGGAGTCATGTTTGTGAGAAGTTGTAGGAGAGTCGAGAGCAGAACATGTGTGAGAAGGCCAACTGCCACTGACACGGCTCTCGGCGTTAGCGCCTATTCGTCGTCATCCGACTCGTCGTCACTGCGTGTGTGGCAAAGGGCGCGTTTGAGGGAAGGGCCACGAAATGTCAAAGTGAAGGGTACGACACGAAGAAGTGTGGCAACTGTAATGCGCAAGACGGTCACATATGTAACCGCGGGGGGCCTCAGCAGCACATCGACAGAAGGAGAAGTGCGAAGTTTGAACACGTACCTTGACGACGAGTTGTCTTCCTGGGGCGACTCCTTCTGCGACGAGATCGGCAGAGGCACATCGCCACCACCCATCTCCGTCTTGACGGCCTCGAGGAAGCGCGGCATGCGAAGGCCCTTTTGCACAATGAACCTGCGCACACAGAGACGCACGCGTAAGCTCATCGATGCTTCCGACACGCGGCCTAATCTGTCCACGCAACAAATCACTGGAACTACACAAGGGATCCTGGCAATTAAATAAGAAAGCCCTTCGACGGCCCTACGTCCTAGACTGTAAAAGACTATTAAAAGCGCCAGCGATTGTTACGGCCGCTACCCACTCTTTGTAGAGCTGTGCGCCGTAGAGCTGTGCGACAGTGGCGTCGAGTTCGCGCGCCTTCTTTCGCATGTTCGTCGTGTGCTTCTTATCCTGTGAACGAAGAGAAGAATAGGAACAACGGTTGAGTGCACGCGCGCACACGCCACATTGTTCCAGCAGACAAACGATCGCCCGAGCGCGATCTTGCGTGCGTTGACGACGGCACAAGCTGTGTCCCTACGCAACGCGTACATGCGCAAATCAGCGACGACAGTCCCTTCCCCCACCTTAGACGACTTCGGGTCTTCAAGCGGCGCACCCGGCGCATGCCGTTTCCACAGGTCCACCGGCAAATACCAAGCGCCAAAGTTGGGTCGCTGTACGGGCTTGCGCTGGGACCCCGTCACTACGACGCGCGACAAGCCGATATGAGCGTAAGCAAGGCTGCGCTACATACCACGCGCAGACAGTGAACAGCGCGGATACAAACGCTCACCGTCAAAACGGGGCCTCTCGGTCATTTCGTCAACCATAGATCGCCCGAACCCAAGAGCCGAGAGCGCCGAAGCTGCGTCAGGCGAGGCACGCCGGAGTTCGACGGGGACGGTGGCGGGATCGACGAGGTGAATGGGCACCATTGGCGCTGGTTGGTACTCGGTGTTTCGGGAAAAGAACGACGCGATCATGGCCTCTGAGGGGTAGAGGGCGATAAGACACACAAACACACACACACGCACATACACGCACATACATACACGACAACAGAAGATGGATTACACAAGGGCCACACACGCTGGGTATGACACGCACCGTCGATGCCGTCCTGTCCACCGAGGCTACCGAGCCACGCGACGAAATCCTTTGCGACTGCAGAGTGGTCGAAAACTCACGATGAGTTCATGCGTCGCAACGGCAAACGCACGCACACACACACACGGGCTCGCACACGAAAGGATGCGTCGTACGCACTCTTCTTGATCTCCTTCTCGGACGGCGAATCGGGGCGTGACACGGACGCATCGCCTGCCGCGCCCTCGCCATCGAAGTCCGCCGGAGTGTTGGGCCCAGCAGCGCCTGAGGCAAGGAGGATGAGTTGAAGTACACGGCAAATTGAGGGGAACAAGCGACACCCACACCCACCCACACCCACACACACACACACACACACACATACACACACACACGCACACACATACACACACATAAACACACACACAAAAGAAAACAAACAAAAAGGAACATGCTCGAGGACGACCGAGAAGAGTTCGCACCTGGATAGGACGCCTGCGATTTTGGAGATAGCGAGCGCGTCAGCCACCGGCCAATGCAATGAAACATACCAGTAACAAGTGAGCGAGAACACGGGCAAATACCCACCACTCGCGCAAACTCCGCGTCTCGCTTCCTGCGTGAGAGAAAGAGCAAGCGAGTCAGCGCACTGAAGGCCGAGTTGCAGAGAGTTTCAGAATGTTTCGAGGGTTTAAAACGTTCCAAACAGGAGCCGCGCGGAACAGGGACTCACTTTAGGATGGGACCGTATCGCGATTTCTTCGGTTGCGAAGCAAAGAGGACGTACGCGTGAGTACGACATGTGAGTGACAGATATAGAACGATCGCTCGCACAGTTCACGCACGCATTATGCACGTTCCACTCACACGACTGTGCGCGATATGCGACAGTTTGTAACGACGCACACACACGCACAGTCCGTTGATGCCAAGACTACAACAGCGGCTCACCGGCTTCTTGTTCGCGTCCGACATGCGCCTGTTTGAACAGAAGCGACAGCTATGTCAACCAAGCAGTCGTTTACATCACGTGCAGACACAAAAGCACCGCACCCAACAAATGCAAACAGTCGCGCGCGCGCACACTCACACAATCCACTAACGCACACGCACCTCTTCTCCGTCGGCGGTATCCACCCGTCGCTGACAAACGACTCGACCTCGGACACGGGCGTGGTTGTCCGCGAGCTGCCGAGTCCAGACGCCCCCATCGGCACGTCGTTCACACCCCACTTTGAGTACAGCGACGCAAGCGTGCTCGTCTTCTTCTTCGGAACGTCGGTCGATTTCCTTCGCTCGGGACTACCGAGGTCGATCGAATCGTCCTGAACACCCAGTGTTCGCACAACCTCGCGCAAGATGGGCTTGCTGAGATCGCGAATGCGAGCCGTCTGCATACGCAACCAAAGTGAGCGGGTCGGCTGTCCTCGCAATGCAAACGGAAACAATAGGAGGCTACGCGTCCAATGCGACCCACACACGCCCAGCATGCATACACACAGAAACAAGAGGCTACTGGACGCGGAAGAACCCCAAAAACCCACCGGCTTGGGCGCAATCTCCTTCTCCATCTCGGCCACTCGCTTCATCTGCAGCTGCTTGCTGACAGTCACGCGCGACATGACCGTCTCGTTCCCCTTCTGCGGCTTGCTCGCCTTCCTGGGCCCATGCATGCCTCCCGTCGACGCAGCACCACCATGCCGCGAGGGAGAGATAGTCCCCGTCCGCCCCGTCGGCGACGTCTTCTCACCCTCCGGCGCATCAAAGTCATCCCGTCTAGGACCAATAATGGGCGACACGCTATCTCCACGTCCCGAGGCATCCAACCCAAGCGACTCGAGCCCCTCGGCCACGTCCGCTGCCGCAGTGCGAGGGGACGTCTTTGCACTGCCCGACTTCTCGCCGAGCGTATCGTTCGCGCGGAGCTTCACCGTGCGCGTAAACGTGTCGTATTTTTTGATGCCGTAGCGAAAGTCGTCGGCCTCTTCGTTCACGAGAATCCACTCGCGCGCGATCATGCTGTTTGGGCAGACAAAGAAACCAACGTGTCACATTACGACATACACAAGCACGGAATCCACTCGCCCACAACTCACAGCGAATGACACGACCACACGACTCAGCACACGACCACATACAAGCACGCAATCCGCTCGCCCACAACTCGCAGCGAATGCACACGACCACACTCGCAACACAGGAGCGCACGCCTTGTGCATCACGGCGCACGCACAGTACCTTCCGGAGAGCTGCTGCCTGTTGCCGAGGCGGCGGTTGGTCGGCTGGTTCATGGACCATGGCCGCAGCCGCTTGGCGGGCGGCTTGAGCGACGACGACATGATGGCGCACTTCCCGTCGGGCGGGGTCGAACGAGAGTGCCTCACGCCGCGCTGCTTATGAATTAGACAGAGGGAAGCGGCACACAGAACGATAGTGCCCCTCATGACGATCGAGAAACAGTCGCAGGCCATCGTCGAGCCGGACAACATCGTTGCTATGGGGCTGGCATAAGTTTTCCATTCATAGCCTTATGGAAAATATATGCCCTAATAAACCAATAATGAAATAATGTAACCAAATTTGGATCGATTTGAAATAAAAGGACAAAGGAGGAAATTTCCTTCCCCACCCCGGATGCGTGTGTGTGGACAGACAACACGCGAATCAGCTGCACGGTTTGCGGGCGTGAGCTTGTACGGCGTGCGTGCGCTCTCTCACGCGCATGCACACCTCCATTCCCTCGACATGGCAAAGACATTGGGCTGTGTGTGCAGGCATACATCTCACCGCGTGCTTCTTAGCCTTTGGCAGTTATTTGTCGCCTTGGTGCCGTGGACTTGGGCCTTGCCCACATCGTTTCAAATTCACATCTGGTGGTGAGACGCGCCGGGGAGGCGTGGCAGTACTTTGGCGGGACCACGAAGTGCCCCCGTGTACCTTGTCTCTGTCGTCTTCATTCCGGGACTTTGTCCCCGCGCGTTGTTCTCCGTAAACCGGCGGCGCCTAAAGCCGCGTGCGACCAATCATGCCGGTGGGTTGTGAGCGAGGCTGTGTCGTATGCCCAGTGCCGCATGCAGTTGGCGGATGGACTCCTGACTCTGTTGTTAATATACGCGCAGCGGTGCCGTGCTTTGTACGAGTACACTTCCGGCCATGAGATTGAGGTGTCGGTGGCCGAGGGGGAGGTCTGCAAGCTACTCAAGAAGGAGGACGAGTACGGCAACACGGAGTGGTGGATGGTCGAGAACTCGCGCGGCGAACAGGGTTTTGTGCCCGCGAATTATATGGAGGAGGTGGAGGACGGCCCGGCCGAGTCGAAGCCGCCCGCGTTTGAGCGGAGGGACTCTGTCATGTCGTCGGCGAGCAGCAGTGGGTATTGCCGTGCGTTTCGCATGCGTGCGGGTCTGTGCGTTGTGTGCGGGTGTTGTGTGGGAACGGTGGACGGTGTGCGCTGTGTGCGTGTGCGCATGTGCATATCCGTGCACGTTGTCCACACGTCTCTGTGTGTGGGCATCCTTCGTACGAGATATGGGCGCCTTTGACGGTGTCGTCCATTGGCATATGTCCGTCTTCGTCACCTCGGTGTGAGTGTAATCATATACCTCTGTTGTGTGCGCAGCGCGTGGTGACCGGAAAGACCGTCGCGCGAGCGTTGAATCGGACGACAGCGACGAAGAGAACGATTATGGGCGGGCGTCCGACATGCGCGACAACCGCAGCACCACGTCCGGACGGGCGCGCGGCGATTCCGTTTCGTCCCGCTCTTCGGATGTGTCGCGTGCGAGCCAGCGAGACCGTGACCGCGATAGCCGTGATGGCCGTGACCGGGACCGTGACCGTGACCGTGACCGCGACCGCGACCGCGAGCGTGAGAGGGAGCGTGAGCGTGAGCGTGAACGGGAACGAGATAGGGATAGGGATCGCGACCGCGACCGCGACCACGTGGACGACGCCCCTCTGACTCTGAAGTGCACGATATGCAAGCAGCAGATCAACTTCAGCGACATTGAGACGCACTCGCGCGTGTGCTCGACGTCGAGCGCGGTGGCCGAGACCGAGTTTATCACGGTGACGGTGAATAACCCGCAGACGGTGGGCGTCATCACAAAGTCGGTGACGTTCCAGGTGAACACCGTGACGAACATGGCGGGCTTTCGCGCGCCGAACTTTCAAGTGCGGCGGACGTACGAGGACTTTCTGTGGCTCCAGGAGATCCTTAGCCTCGGGAACCCCGCTCGCATCATTCCGCCGCTGCCGAGCAAGCAGTCGGTGGTGCAGGGGACGACCGACTACTTTATTCAGAAGCGCAACATTTCGCTGCAAAACTTTGTCAAGCGCATGTGCACGCACCCCGCGCTGCGCAAGCACCCGTACTGGACCGTCTTCCTCGAGGCGACCGACCGCGAGCTCAAGAAGGCCAAGAAGGAGAAACCGCCGAAGCGCCGCAAGATGCGCTCGCCGTCTGCCAAGCCGGAGCGCGACCCCAGGTCCGTTGTCTGTGGACTGGAGGGCTGTGTGTTGGCGGCCCGCTGTCGCGTGCGCGCTTGTGTATGTTGACGTGTGTGTGTGTGTGTGCGTGTGTGCGTGTGGATGTGTTGATGTGGGCTGCACATGCTATTGTTTGCGCGATGGGCTGATGTCGCTGGTCATGTCTCTAATTCGTCGTTTACTGTTGGGCTCAGGCTGGCGCGTGCGCGCACTTACTTGACGGATCTCGAGAAGCAACTGAAGGACCTTGTGAAGAAGATTGACCGCAACGTCAAGGCAATCATCGGTGCGATGCCGCGCTCGCAATTTTCTCTCGTTGTGGCTGTGCGCGTGCATGTCTTTCGTCGTCTTTTGCGTGCGTGGCGGAGTGTCCGCGCTAGGTGTGCACGAGCGTTGAGATGGCTTGGCAACGGCGCACGCTGCCTCTTTGCATCCTCTTACTCTTCGTTCGAATCGGCAGACTTTGATCCCGCGAACACGCGTGAGACCCTCAAGCTCATATGCGACAACGAGCCCCTCGGCGGCTATCTCCAAGTGGCCACCGACACGCTCCACAAGACGTTCGGCAGCTTCTCACACGAGGAGGTGCGTTCGCGGATGCTGCCGCGTTGCTCGCTCTATGTCCTTTGGCCGACCCGTTCGTGACGGTATCTAGGCCTTCGCGCGCGAGCGTGCATTCTTCGCATGTTCGCTGACTGACCTGTTTCCCTTTGCATTTGCTGCGCAGGAAAAGATTGAGGAGAAGACGTTCAAGCAGGACATCAAGGACATTATCGTGTACTTGCGCGCGGCGAAGGTGCGAAGTGCGTGCTGTAGCTCGCTCGCTCTGTGCGAATGGCCCAAAGCTCGCATTACAAATGGATTCTATTATTCTGTGTCATGTTCGTCGATGCTTTCGCTTAATATGGCCGTTCCACTCACCCTCTCACTCAATTCTATCATGTCACACTACCCTCTCGCCCACTGTCTCACGTGTATTATTACCGCTTCCCGCGCAGACGCTTATCGACAGGTTGGAGCAGTCCGAGGACGACCTCGCGTACTGGCGTGAGCAGGTGCGCAATCTCAAGGCCGAGGACAAGAAGAGCGACAAGGCCATCGAGCGGGTGCGTGCATGTGCTCGTGTGTGTGTGGTTTTCTAGCGAAGGGCTGTGTTGAGAAGAATGTGGCGCGCGCACATACACGGGGCATGCGACCGTCTGTTCCTCCTTTCCCATTGTCGTCAATGTCATGCATGCGAACCAACCGACGCCGTTTTTCGCAGGCCGAGGCGAAGGAGCGCCGGTCGGAAGAGGAGCTGCGGTCGTTTTGGCAGATTGCGACGTTTGAGATCAACCACTTTGACATCCAAAAGGAGAAGGACTTTAGGGACACTTTCATGGCCTATGTCGGCGGCAAGATACAGCAGCAGCAGAAGGTGCGCTCACGTGCGCGTTGCATGCACGTTGCTGTGCGCGCGTACACGGGGCTTGTCATTTCCTCGTCTGTGTATACTGTTGTTTACATTGTTCTCCCGGTGCTTACTGTGGTGTTCGTCCAGATTTTGGGCCGGTGGGAGTCTGCGATGGCGAAGGTGAAGCAAGAAGTCAACCCGGCGATTCGCGGCATTCGCTAAGACCGTGCCGTCGCGAAGGGGGCGCAGTGTCGCGTGCGCTCATGGCCCGCCGCCGTTGGCGCTGGCCTATCATATCAACATACAAATATCGAGTGCGGATGCTTTGTACGCCCTTTGCTTAAAATTACTGCTTGCGCCGCACCTAATACGCGCACGCATGGACGATACGCACGACAACACGCACGCAATCGCACCGACACACGCGCAGCATGCTCCAGCGCCGCACTTCCCCGCGAGCCCAATGCACGCACGTTTGCGCCCTGTCATTGTGTGGGCGCGGCTCCGGGCGCCGTCGACGGCATCGCGTCCGCCAGCCTCCGGTGCGACTTGAGGACGCCCCAGTAGTTCGCGAGGGCGCGCTGCAGTGCGGGGTATCGGTACGCGTAGAAGGCGAGAAGTGTCACGGCCATGGCGAGGCAGGCGGTGCCGATCACCACCATGGGGACCTCGCGCTCCGGATACACAGACACCTGCGAATGGTAAGCCCGTGTGTGAGACGCGACTTGTGTACGCATACGGACACGCACTCCACACGCACACGTAATTGCCACACACAACAAACAAAAGGGCGCCGCTACATGCCTTATGGTGGACGGGGAGAAGCTTCCTGTCAGTGACCTCCATGGCGTCGGGGTAGGGCTCGAACCGCAGCCCCTTGTGCAGCGCCCGCGGGACCAACCGAAACGCTGAAAAACGCAAGGCAATTGTGAGCGCGATTGCTAAGAGACACATGAACACACGAATCACACGAATGCACGAACCATACTCACATCCTTCCCACGTGAGTTGCAGCAACTGGAGGGCTCCGCGGCACCGCTGCCAGTGGACGAGGTGGTCGAACGCGTATGCGACGGCCTCGCTGTCGCCGCGGAGAACCACGTGCTCAGGTGGGAGCACGACGCTCTTCATCTCCAGGAGATACTGCAAACCACAACAGCGGGGCATTGATTGGCGGGACGCGTGATATCCATGAACCGTCAATTGCACGCAAAACCCCCACGTAAAAGCGCGTAAACAACTGGGTACATGTACGGGCGTAAACAGCTTTGCGCGCATTTGTGCGTGTGCGCGTGTGCGTGTCTCGGATGCGTGCGAAGACCCACCTTGGGGACGTGCGGGTTAAACTCGATGGCCTTGTGCATGGCGTCCACAGCAGCGATTTCCTCGTTCGTGAGGCCCTTGTCGGTGGCGCCGTCGGGGGCGAAGTTGCCGACCACACACACCTCGTACGCGCGCAGCAGCGCCGTCGTGTAGAACAGCACCGCGCTCTTCTCCATCAACGCTGCGGAACACACGGACGTTGAGTCGATTGCATCAGCACACAGACGCGCACCAAAATACAAAAAAGCAGGCACACGAAGGTACATTGAAACAGCAAGCCGCACACTTACATTCATACTTGTCGAGCGTCTTCTGTCCGTCGGCGTAGCAGCCCATGTCGAGCAAGCACTCGAGGAGGTTCGATTGCACGTTGAGGTGGCTGCGCGTGACTGCGGGATATGCAACGAGTAGCTCGCGGAAAATCTTCGCGGCCTCCTTCTGGCGGCCAAGCTTGCGTAGGCACATGGCATGTCGTCGCCGCGCGTACACAAACGGGCGCGTCTCAGGCCCTGACGATTCAAGTGAGAGTCACACTCAGAATTGATAAAGCTAGGAGCCCGGCATACACACACAAGCGCGCCCGACACAGACACACAGACACACAGACACACACGCACACACGCACACGCATACGCACACGCACACACACACACACACACACACACACACACACACACACACACACACACACACACACACACACACACACACAAAATAACATCGTGCAGACTCCGCCATTTATCCGACAAACCCACTTATCCAAAACTCGTTGGCAGCATCCTGGAAGAAGTGCGGGCGACTTCTCCGGAGCGAGACCTCGGCAGCCTTCACCGCTCGTCGCAGCATCACTTCGGCGGCCTCAATTGTCTGCGCCGACTCCTCGGCAAGAAGAATGTGCGCGCTTGCGCAACTGCGAAAACGTACGGAAATTGTCAGTTAGAGACTGCAGTGCATGCGCCACGTGTGCATGTGAGCAGAGCGTGCGTGCGCAGAAGTATTAGATTGTGCATGCGTGGCGTGTGTGCGAGTGACCGTGCGCAGAAGTCGCACACTCATGGCGCAACATCATGCAGCCTCAGAGGCAATTCAGCGGTTGTGCGAAATGCCCACTTTTCCGATATCTGCAGCGCCTGGTTCGCAATCTCTATTCGCTGCGCCGAGTTCGCTTCCTTCCACGCGACCATCATCGCTGCAAACAATACGAGCCCAAGATCAGAAGGAGTGCTTCATACACTCCCCTCAAGACAGCAAAACGAGGAAATTGTCGCACGCGAGACCCGCGACAAGACAAGCACACCAACCGTTGTGAGCGGCCTCGAGCGCCTGGTCGCCGCCGTAGTCGGACTCGTAGCAGAACATGGCCTGATTTGGGTGGCAGAGGTGATCGAGTCACAGCGTGAGCGCCCGTCCAGTCACCACGCACGACACAGCGACCACGACACATACGATCGCATTCAGCCACGCACTCCTTCCATCCACCAATGCCACAAGCTCTCCATTCCTCCCCCCC
>CALSCQ010001327.1:0-15768 GCA_943704525.1 Pigoraptor vietnamica | reverse complement strand
CCGCTCCACCTCGCCGCCGGCTTCAACCGCAAGGGGGTCGTCGAATATCTCCTGCAGAGCGGCGCGGACGTGCACGCAAAGGACAAGGGCGGGCTCGTGCCCCTCCACAACGCGTGCTCGTACGGTCACTACGACGTCGCTGAGCTGCTGATCAAATATGGCGCGTCGGTGAACGCGACGGACCACTGGAAGTACACGCCGCTGCACGAGGCCGCGAGCAAGGACCGCGTGGAAGTGTGCCTTCTACTTATGCGCAACGGCGCCGACATTACGCTGAAGAACAGCGACGGACGGACGCCGTTTGACCTTGCGCAGGACTCGCTCAAGGAGATCTTTACAGGTGCGATGGTCGCTTGTGTTGCGGAGGCGAATTGTGCCTGCCGTTTTGTATGACGCACGCACGTGCGCCACGCATTCTTTCACATGCACGCGCATCCTTTTTTTTTAGCTTTTAACTGATTCCACCCTCTCCCGTATTGCAGAGGACTCGCGTCGTCGCGAATCTTTCGAGGCCGTTCGACTGGGCGACTTGGCTCGGCTGAAGCGAGCTCTCGGCACGGGACAGCTGAACTTTAAGGAAGGGGACAAGAACAGCACTCTGTTGCACGCAGCGGCAATGTACCCGCGCAAGGCCATTGTCGACTTTATCCTAAAGAGGGGCGCAGGTGCGTGTCTTGTACGGGCGAATATTCGTGTTTGTGAACATGTGCACTGCGGGTGTGCATGGTGGCTGTCGTCGTCGTCGTAGTAGTGTGTGTGCGTGTGTGTTTGTGTTGGGAGAAGAAGAAGGGGGGGATTCCCGGAGTGCAGACTGCCCAACCTTATATGTATCTCATTGACGCGCCTCTCCTTCTGTCCCTCTGCAGACGTGCACGCGCGGGACGCAGACGGCTTCACCCCTCTTCACCTTGCGGCGGCAGCCGGTCACGTTGACGTGTGCGAGGCGCTTCTCTCCGCCGGCGCGTCTGTCGATGCCGTGGGCTCGTGGACCACGACGCCCCTGCACGAGGCGGCTTCGGCTGGGCGCGCGGCAGTTTGTCGCCTGCTCCTCCGCTGGCGGGCGTCGACAAGTGCGGAGGATTCGGACGGGCGCACGCCGCTCGACGTGGCTCGGGATGGCGCCAAGGCCGTCCTCGTTAATGGAGGTGGGTCGTGCGCTGCGTAGATGCGAGTAATATGTGTTGGAGAGCAGCCGGTTGGCCCTCTGTGTGTGTGTGTGCGTGGGTTCGGGCGCGCGGCTGAACGGCGAGAGGAAGAGACTCATGTCGTGTCCCATGTCGTGTGTTAACTTTGAGCTTGAATCGACCGTGCAGAAGCAACCCCGGACCCCTTCACGGTCGGCCGCAATCAATCTAACACGTCCATATCGAGTGCGTCGGCGGCCGTCTTTGGCCCGGCGTCCGGCGGCATTGCGCCCTCGCCCGTGTCTGTCTTCCCGCGCCTGCCACTCACAAGCAGTGGCGGCGTGTCGGGGGCATCGGGCGCGCCCACCCCCGCCCCTATTGTACTGGACCTGCAGCCGTCCCAGGCGAACCGCGGGCGCATGGACCCGAAGGAGGCAGAGCGACGGATGATCGAGTGTGCGAAGACGGGCGACGTCGTGACGATGCAGGAGATTATCACGCCAGAGAATGTGAACTGCCGGGACACGAGCGGGCGCCACTCGACGCCGCTGCACTTTGCGGCGGGCTTCAACCGCCTGCAGTACGCCGAGATTCTCCTCAACCACGGCGCGGACGTGCACGCGAAGGACAAGGGCGGGCTCGTGCCCCTCCACAACGCGTGCTCGTACGGTCACTACGAAGTGGCCGAGCTGCTGATCAAGCACGGGGCGCACGTCAACGCGACGGACCACTGGAAGTACACGCCGCTGCACGAGGCCGCCAGCAAGGGCCGGGTTGCCATATGCCAGCTGCTGCTCAAGTACGACGCGGACACTTCGATGCGGAACAGCGACGGAAAGACGGCGCTCGACCTGGCGGAGGACGAGGATGTCAAGGACGTGCTGCGCGGTTGGTGTTGCGTGCTGTGCATGTGCGTGCGAGTGTGTGTGTGTGTGTGTGTATGTATGTGTGTGTGTGTATGCGTGTGTGTGTGTGTGTGTGTGTGTCGTGATGGCGTGCGCTCTCATGCAATACGGCAGTTCATGTGCGCCTAATCACTCCATCCACCACCCCCTGTATCTCTCGCGGCAGGCGATGCGGCGCTGCTCGAGGCCGCCCGCAACGGCAACATGAACAAGATTCGCAAGCTTCTGACGGAGCGCAACGTGAACTGCCAGGACCCCTCTGGCCGCAACTCGACGCCCCTCCACCTCGCCGCGGGCTACAACCAGCTGGAGATTGCCGAGGTCCTGCTCGAGCACGGCGCAAATGTGGACGCGGTCGACAAGGGCGGCCTGATCCCGCTGCACAACGCCGCATCGTACGGACACGCCGAGATTGCGGCTCTGCTGATCAGGGTGCGTGCGCCCGGGTGCCCTTCTGCACTGCGTATGTTCACTGTGCTTCGGATGAGTGTGCACGCCTCTACGTTAAGCGCTACTGTGTCTATGCCATGTCGTGTTGTGTGTGTGTGTGTATGTTGTGCCATGCTGGTGTGTGCGCCACTGACAACTGCTCCGTCTATGTCATGTCGTCGCGTGCAACTTCTTCAAATTCTCACGAGATGCGTCTCAACGAATCCACAGCACGGCGCGTCGGTCAACGCTGCCGACAAGTGGCGCTTTACGCCGCTCCACGAGGCCGCGCAGAAGGGGCGCACGCAGATTTGCTCGCTCCTCCTCGCGCACGGCGCACTCCCGACCCTCAAGAACGTGGAGGGCAAGACGCCTCTGGACCTCGCGACGGCCGGGGACGTCAAGGCGCTGCTGATGGACGCGATGCCCAAGCCGCTAGAGGCCGTCGTGGCGGCGGCGCAGGGCGGGCCTGTCCCGATGGAGGGCGTGCAGCAGGCGGCGTCGCAGAGCGTTATTGCCTCACCTTCACGAGAGCAGCTGCCCCCGCACACGCCCGCGGACGGCGTCATGGCAATGGGCCGGCGCGGTGAGAGATTGAGATCGCGTTCTTAGTTGCGTTTTTTTTTTTTTGTGGTGCCCTGCGCGTGCATGCATCTGACGCTGAGTGTCGTCTACGCAGCCGATTTTTCGATGCTCGAGTGGCTCACTTCTCTCAAGCTCGAGTCGTACGCCGAACTGTTTGAGCGCGAGGGCATTACGCTGGAAGTGCTCGGCGACATGGGCCACGACGACCTGAAGGATATCGGCGTCGCTGCGTACGGACACCGCCACCAGCTCATCAAGAACGCCAAACTGCGTCTCACGGCCGCCGCAGAGGCACGCGGTGGTGGGTTGCCGTGTCTGCGTTCGTGGTATGCAGTGGAATGCGCGTCGATGTGTGTGTGGCGTGTGTGTGTTGGTGTTGTGCAAATGGCTCTCACACACGTCGGATAGCGCTTGTGGTGCCGGGGGCTGTGGAGTGGTGTTTTTGCTCTTACAGCTTCTCGCGTATCGACATGCTCTCACACACTCAACTGCGTGCGCAGGGACGTCGTGCATGTATCCGCCAAGCTGGGTGTGGCCGGCGTCGTTTGTGGCGCTGCACCTCCACGACCTGGACGCGACGCACGCCGATCGCATCTACGTCGAACAGATGATGCACATGACCATACGGAACCACCGGTGCGTTGCGTGCACGTGCTCTGCTCTGCACTGTGCAATCCCCTGTCCGTATGGCTCACCCACCCCTCTCCGCGACTCGCAGAGGCGATGCCGGCGGCGTCTTCTCGTCGTACCGCATCAACCGCGTCCAGCGCGTGCAGAACAAGAAGCTGTTTGAGCGCTACTGGTACCGCCGGCAGCACGTGAGCGAGAACAACAGCGGGGAGGCCAACGAGCGACTCCTCTTCCACGGGTCGCCTTTTGTCCCCACCATTGTGGAGAAGGGCTTCGACGAGCGCCACGCGTACATTGGCGGCATGTTTGGTGCCGGTGGGTGACGATCACGTGACTCGCAGGTCATGTGTGTATGGTGCAAAAGTGCACGCACGGCAAGCCTTCAGTGTTTGTCTTGCGTTACTGGTCTCCGCTCACGCACCAACGTGTTCGCAGGCATTTATTTTGCGGAAGAATCGTCGAAGAGCAACCAGTATGTCCACGGGATTGGTGGTGGCGCGGGCTGCGAGCGCCACGGCGACAAGTGCTGCTACGTGTGCGAGCGGCAGATGCTCATGTGCCGGTGCGTGCTGTGTGTGTGCGTATGTGTGTGTGTGTGTGTGTGTGTGCGCGCGCGCGCGAACTTGTTTGTTTGTTTGTGTGTGTGTGTGTGTGTGTGTTTACATGTGCTCGCGGTGCATTTCTGGAGGCCTAACGCTCTTCCCTTGGCGCAGTGTTACGCTGGGCAAGCCGTGCGTCTTCACGTCGGCGCAGAAGATTCCGCACGCGCCCCCCGGCCACGACTCTGTGATTGGAGAGCCCTCGCCCAATGGCCTCGTGTACAAGGAGTATGTCATCTACCGAGGGGAACAGGTGGGGCGCCGTGCGCGTCTGGACACACACACTCGTCTTGCTGTGGTCGTCATTTGTGGTGTCGACTGTGTGTGTGTGTGTGCATATGGCTCCTTCTTTTGTGCCTGTGTCTCGTGTGCGGTGCGTGTGTGCATATGGCTCCTTCTTTTGTGCCTGTGTCTCGTGTGCGGTGCGTGTGTGCATATGGCTCCTTCTTTTGCGCCTGTGTCTCGTGTGCGGTGCGTGTGTACATATGGCTCCTTCTTTTGCGCCGTGCGGTGCGAGTGTGCAATGGCTCCTCTTTTGCGCCTGTGCCCCGTGTGCATTGCGCGTGTGCCGTTCGCCAGGGCTCATCTCTTCGCCCCCCAATCGCAGGCATACCCCGAGTATCTCATCTCGTACAACATTCTCCCGTGAGCCAGTGGCAATCCCCAAGCCATCAAGCCCGCAACCCCTCAAGCCACCTCTCCGTGCCATCGCCAACATTCTGCCGTGAGCCAGTGGCAATCCCCAAGCCATCAAGCCCGCAACCCCTCAAGCCAGTCACCCTCAAGCCACCTCTCCGTGCCCATCACCTTATGTCCGATGGCGTCTGTTCGCTGTACAATCGCCCAACTGCGCAGTCGTGTCGGTTTCACAGTACCTCCTTCTCTGCCGTTTTCTTCCCTTATTTTTTTTGTCCCTGCTTGCGCGGCGCGTCTTTGGCTTGCCTGTTGACGTCGCGCGTTGTCGCTCTCTCTGTGACTGTCGTGCGTAATTTGCCCTTTGCGCCGCCTGTACATACAAAATGCTGTAAACCCCAGTCTACTAGCGACCAGCAGTCGCCAGCACGTGCACGTTCGTTGTACATTAACGGACGGCGACCTGCGCCTTTCATTTTTTCCGTCCGCCGAATAATGTCGGCGTGTCGTGCGCTAGCTGCAAACAGCAATTCAAATAGCGGTGATGCAGCGGCGTGCGTCGCACATCGGCCGCTGCGTACTTCGTTTCAGCGGTGCGAGCGAGAATCGAACCGACGACCCGCGCGCGTGGTCAAGTTCGATTACAAGGTCGGCAAACCCTCTCAATAGGGCAGGAGCTTGGATCTCGATCGCGTGACGGGTGCATCTGGGTGTGGCACCGACACGAGCCTCGCGGCGGCAGACACGGACGCCGACGAGCGATCCCTCGCCGTGGCGCCGGGGCTTCTCCGCTTGTAAAAGAGGATGTAAGCCTTTGACTTGGCCACGTGTTCGGCCGTCGTCACGCTCACGTTGCAGTCGTTGAAATCGTACCACTCGCCTGTGCGTAAAAAGGGAGATGTCGGATCAGCGTTAATCACACTCACGTGCCATTGACTCCACAGCGAAGAAGAGACAAGAGGCGTGGCGAGGTGGATTTCGACAGCGTTGGTGGTGCGCTACGCGGCCACAGCCGTTCGGGGCAGAACTCACCGGTGCGCTCGTCAAAGGAGAACGCCGTGTAGTGGCCAGAACCAGCCCTGCGGTGGTATCGGCGCACGGTTAATGGCATGCACAACAACCACCCAGGCACCCACACGCGCACTCATGCACTCACTCACTCAAGCGAGCACACACACACGCGCACTCATGCACTCACTCACTCAAGCGAGCACACACACGCGCGCGCGCACGCACGAACGCACAAACGCACCCGGCTCCATGGTGCACGACAACCGCAATGAGGTCGTACACGTAGCCGCCGTGTGCGGACGGTCCACTCGACATTCCGTTCGCGCCGACGCAAAAGTCCGAGATTTCCAGCCCCTCGAGCGGAAATTCCACGTATGCGTCGATTTTCGTTCGGGGATACGAGGCCCACGTGAACCGCTTCAGGTGAATGCACAGCACCTGCGTTGTCGCGCGTGTGAAAAACCGCACACCACAGGCACACGCGCAGACAGTCAACAACGACAGGGTACGCGAGCGGAAGGGTGAGATACGACGTACGTTCGGAGGGGAGGCAATCGAAAACTTCTTCGTTGAGCTTTGGCGTTTGCGACAGACATCGCACTTGTAGAGCTCGCTGTCCTCGAGCTGTTCGACGTTGGTGAAGCTCGCAAGGCAGTCTGTGCGCGAGTGTGCGCGAAATCAGTGTCGTGTGTGTGTGTGTGTGTGTGTGTGTGTGTGTGTGTGTGTGTGTGCGTGCGTGCATGCGTGCGTGCGCGTATGCGAATAAGTGTGCGCGCAGTGCGCTGCTAATGTTTCCGGTAATGCCATTATCTGCAACGGCATGCGAATTAGAGGCATGCGCGCCACACCCACCGCGCAAGTGGCACACTTCGGTGGCCTTCGGTTCGCCCCGCGCCCTCTTCTTGATGAAGCGCTCGGGGATGTCCAGGGAGAGGTCTGCAAAACAACAGAACGATGCCGTGTTAGGGTTGGGGTTGGGGCTACACATTGAGCAATTTGAACTTTCTCCCATTCCGTGCGTCCGACCATTCTTCGACTCAGCACATCAATGCGACTGCACAGTCGCTGCAACACGGCTGGTTACCGCAACGAAGCGCGCGTAACGGGAGAGGGAAGGAAGGCCCACCGAGAAACGGGTCGTGCTTGCGAGAGACCTTGGCACACTTCAGACACCGCACCTGTCACCGAGACAGAGCAGTCTCCGTCAGACCGCTTGGACAGTCATGAATGAACGGGCAAACGAGTAACACACGCACACCTAAACAAGTACATCTCTTGCCGCTAACGACTGCGATAACACGGAGTGCTAACATGAGAGGTAGGAGTGACAGGCAAAATAAGCTCGCCTCGTTCAACAGGTCACCCTGGAACGTTTCTTCCACGACAGACGCCGCGTTCGGACGGCCGCTGTTCACGAGCTCCATGTTGAGGCGGTCCAGCAGGTAGCGGAGAAACTCGTGGGCGTCTTGTTGCTGGTATCCGCGAAACCGCGGGACAAACTGTGGGCAGCACGCAACATACAAGAGAGTTAGAACGATTTGCGCGCGTATAGAGACACCCCGTGTTGACAGTCACGAACCTTCCACACCGTCGACAGGAGCGAGTCCGGACTGTACGAGGAAATGCGCCCGTGTTCGGACATGCCCCACAGCGCGCGGAACACCTTCCGTATCTCGTCGCTCAGAGACCTGCGACGGGCACCGCTCGTGATCAGTCGACGTCACAGAAGAGAAGGGCGCAACAGACACAACCCGCAGAAAGTACGAAAAGTCCTACAGAGGCACACACTGCAATCCGCAATTCCTCCGATGACCACACAATAACACCCACACGTCCATCGGCGCCGGCACAGAAATCGAGTTCCTCCGCCGCGTCACGTACGGCGAGTGTGCCACCGAGGGCGGCTGCGAGTGCTGAGAGTGCATCGACTGCTGCGAGTGCGACACGTCCTCGGCCGGGTTGTCCGCCGTCGAACTCACGCTCTTGAGACGCTTCCGCGCAGAACCAATCGTCTCCTCAGCGGGCGCCGCAGTGTTTTCGTTGTGATCGACGGGCGGTGGCGTGGGTGTGTCGTTGGCGGGATCGAGAAAGTATCGCCGAAAGCGGTCCGTATTGCTGAAGAAACGACAGGTGCGCGAGGGGTTGTTGAGAAAAACGCAAGTGTATGGCCCGCATGTGAAGCCGTGAAGTGTGGTGTGTGCGCGCATTAAAGATAAAGAATAACGACAACGGAAGGATGTGTGGAGGGAATTGCGTACCTCAGCGATTGAAGCACCGCGTTCATAAAGCAAGTGTTGCCGAGATTTCGCAAGCCAGTTTGCCCAAGGCTCCGCTTCGAGTCGGGAATCCGCTGGCCCTGCGACGCAAGAGATTGCGCGTGAGTAAGCGTGTCGTGGAAAGAGAAAAAGCGTAACGGAGTGTGTGCGTCGCGTGAGTAATCGCGCGTGGCAGTGTGTGTGTGTGTGTGCGTGTGGACTGCGAAAGAAAGAAGGTGCAAGGGTACAATAGACACCCTGCGCGAGCGAGAAATGCATTGAAACAGCCGATCGCGCAAGACGGACACACAACCCACCGGCGACGGCGACGAGTAACAGCTCGAGTCCTCCATCTCCGCCAACAACCGCTTCTTTGTGCTCTTCGGCCGCCCTCCTCCTCTGCGCCGGCGCGCCCGGATGTTCCAATTTCAGCACATTCCACAACCCTCACTCACCAAATGCAGGCCGTACCGCACAAAACAAATACAGCAAGCGACACATAAAAATATATCCAAATGCGGTTAGCAGCGCGCACAAACCGTCGCCGAGGGTTCTCGAAAAAGGCCTTGCGAATTCGAATGACGTCCTCAGGGGGATCCACCTCACCCACGTAACAGTCGCAACCGTAACTGCGGCAAGTAACGGGCTCGCACTCAGAGTGGGCGACGCGTGCACTAATGCGATAGAGCACACACACACGCCCGCGCCAGCACAAGCGCACGAATGTACCAAGGCGTACTTAAGACCCACACACACACACACACACACACACCGAAAGAGAGAAAAAAAGAAAGAAAGAAAGGAAAAGAAAAAAAAACCCAAGAAAACACAGGGAGGGCTCAATTCTGGATGACAAAGTATTGCCGTACAGATGACAGCCCACCAGTGGCATTCGAGGCTCTCCGTGTTGATGGCGATGAGATGCGTGCTCTTCGTGCTGTGCTCCATCGCGTGGCCCTTGCCGTACCTGCATATGCACCGTCACGTGAGCAAACTACTGTGACGGACGCCTTCACATGCTTGCACACGTTACTCGCTTCGCAGTGTGCAAAAAAAAAATAAAGGAACGCGAAATTTCTCAGGGGATACAGAAAAACAAACGCGCGACGACACAGGCGTAGCCCCCGGTCGTTCCCACCACGCACACAGTCAGAGGGCCAGCTACTCGCCTTCCACAGCCGCAGTGTCCGCAGTCCAAGCATAACCACACTCCCGAGTGCTCGCCGCAAGCTAAGTAACCAGCGAGAACGAGTCGCATGAGAGGCGTGTGAGACAGGGACTGTTTACATGCAGAACTTTGGTACATCGTGCGCCGCGATTATTATGCACACCACGAAACGCAAGGGGAAGCGCATGTTTTGCAAGAGCGCACTTTCAATAGATGAAAAGGCAAAAGCGTACTCACACAGGCAAGCGTAGGGGAGCTCGGGTGCCCGCTCCGCCACGCGCTTCAGTAAAGCCGCGTCTACTTTGTACCCGCGCAAATGCGGGCAGTCGCCCATTTTCGCCGTTGGCAGCCCTGTGTGCGGCAGCATGGGTGGCGAAAATGGTTATGCAATCCGTTTGCGGTTGTGCTCGATCGTCAAATCGAACGATTAAGTTGTAACCAATCGACTCTATGCACACCCGCAACAGCCTGTGCGAGAGAATATGACGACGCAGCACAACAGCCGGCATGTTTTCAGTCCCACGCACCTCAGGGCCTCAAGGGGAAGCGACGCTCCACTTGGTACGTGATGCGTTACAGATTGCGTTGATACTCGGGTGTGTGTGTGACGGGAAAACGCGCGCCACCCAACAACACACGGACGAACCCGGAAGGGTATTTCGTTCCGCGATTCCCCTTTCGACGGCGACGATGAATGGGGGGCGATTCGTGAGGAGTGTCGGCCGCGCGGAAATTTTGAAGATTTTGCGGCACACGTTGAAACGAACTTGAAAAAGTTAAAATCGGCGCTTTTCGCGAGTCACGACGAGCCCTCAAAAGGACGAGAGTATGCAAGGAGAGTAGAGGAGAATGCGCGGGGAGTGTGAAGGGACGCTGTGTTTGCTGCAGAGTGCGCGGCAGAGTGCGTTCGCACACACAAAACAGACTTGCACACACACACACACACACCAAAGCGCGCCAAATCACAACAACACAATTTTTGAATCCGCCCATAGTAAATTTCCATAGTGAAAATAATGACATCCCTATGATGTAATTATGTGAGTATGTCATTGTCTGGACATTTTAATAGTGAACCATACAAATTGTAATGACGCCGCTATTGCAGTGGCGTCACTTTCCGTTCAATATCTTGCAAAGAATTTCACTGAAGATATTCAACGCCGAGAACTTAATATTTGGCATCGAATACTCATTGTTACTTCACATAGATTTATAATAAAACTACTTGATTTAAAGGATAAGTAGAACGTTAAATAGTAGAAATGCATCAAGTTGCTAAGGCCGTAAGCTGGCCCATCGCAGCCCCTTCCCTTCAGTTCAAAGCCCTCCTACGTCGTCGTCGGCAGAGACCCGCGTGTCTTGTTGACCTTTGCCTTCGCGCGAACACTTGCGGAGAATGTCGGTGCCGCCGAGCGGGACGGGGGGCATCCCCATCCCCGATGTGCCGCAGCCGCAGACGGTGGTCCAGGAGAAGAACGACTTTCTGGCGCTCATTGAGCAGGTCACCCGCCTCGACACGACAGTCGAGGACTACGAGAGCCGTCTGGCCACGATGGTCGTGAGGTGTGTGCTTGCGTGCTGTGTGTGCATGTGCTCCCTCACCCTAACCCTTTCCTGTCTCGCATGTCCCTTAACTTTTGTGTGGGAAACTTGTGACCGGAGAGCGGAGCGTTTTGTTTGAGTGACTCTTTCGTTGCGATAACCTCAGGCGACTTGAAGCCGCGGGGACGTCCCACGAGTACGAGATGTACCGCAAGCAGATGCGTGAGGAGAGCGCGGAGAATGAGCGCCTGAAGCTCATCGCGGAAAAGCTGAGGGTGCGTGACACGTCGTGCTGTTGAGCTTTGCGTGTGTGCGTGCGTGGCGTATGTGCGTACAGGCGTCTCTGTGTGGAAGTCACGTGTCTGTCTTTGTCGGTGTGAGGGCTATGAGTGTGGTTATGTGGGGGGATATGTGTGTGTGTGTGTGGTGTCCTCCTGTTTCTAACGCAGTGTGTGTGTGTAGTATCGTCGCCGTGAGGAGATCGAAGCAAAGCTGAAGGAGGACATTGCCAACACGCGCACGAAATACGATCAACTGCGCCTGTCTCTCTACAGTGGGTGCACGAACCTTGTGTCACTGGCACTTGGGCGCCCCGTACACCTTGGCGCTCCACGCGCACATTATGTATGCGTGTCACGCGATCCATACACACACACACACACACAAGCAAGCACATACACACACACACACAAACAAACACACACACACACACACGCACAGACGCACACGCACACTCGCACACACACACTAGAACAAAAGAAAGCACGCGCTATTCGCTCACCAGGATGCGTCGCAACACACGTTTGCAGCTGCGCCGCAGTTTGTGCAGCAGCTCTATAACGGCTTTGGGAAGCACCTGTGGATGAACGTGTGCGCGATGCGGAGCCTCAGGGACAAGGAGACGAGGATGAGCTACGCCGCCGTGCTCACGGAATCGTACGGAACGATAGGTGCGCCCCTTTTCTTCTCGCTTCCACTCACAACCGCATGCATTGCATCGACACTCACACGCTCACAGATGACACGCATGCACGCACGTACGTGTTTACGTTTTGTGCCACTCACATGCGCCTTTTGCAGCCATTTACATGGCACGCGTGGAGGGAAATCCGCGCCTCGAACTCGTGCGCTTCCAGCCACTCCTTCCCGAGAACGCAACCCTCGCCTGCTCCATCAAAAAGAGCAAGGTGGGCCATGGGAGACAGTGCTGTCACATTGTCTGGGCCGTGTCTGCGGTACTTGGGCAGCGTCTGGTGTACGAATGTTGCCTTGGCCCTCATGAGCTTTGTTGAGTCATGTCGCAAGGCGTTTGAAATCTTCTGGACGTTGTCACAATGTATGGTGGCGTGCAACGCTGACTGCATGCGCCGCCGTTGTTTGCAGCGCTACGGCGCCGAGCAACAGTGGTTCATGTCCTCTGCGAGCGGAATGGGATACATTTGCGGCGTCATTGTCATCCCTGGAACAAAGGCCGACGGGTTCACGGTATGCACACGTGCACACACGCACGTATACACTCGTCACACATACACACACACACACACATACACACGCACGCACACACGCACGCACACACACACACACGCATGCACGCACGCACACACACACACATACACAGCACGCACGCACACACACACACATACACACGCACGCACGCATGCATGCACGCACACATGACGCACAATTCGCCGTTCGCTAAATTCTTGCGATCTCGCGCAGATCCATCGCCATCGCACGATTGCGAGGGCACAAATTGATGCTGGGGAATTGTCTGCGTCCCCCCCCCCCCCCCCACACACACACACACACACACACACACACACACACACACGCACACACACGCACACACACACACACACACAAAACAATAGTCGCGATGCTCACACGTTTCCATCTCTGCGATCGCGTGCTACAGGGGTGGGATTCTGCGTCGCTTGAGCCCCTCTGGCAGTGCGCACTCACGGCAACGTCGCTCAAAGACTCCAAGCTGAAGGACGGCATTCTGGACGAGGAGCTCTGGTCAGAGCACAGCAGTGGGTGGCGCAATGATGCATTACATGCTCCCATGATGCATGCCCTCGCACTGTTACGTTGCATCTTTATCTTCAACGTGTATTTATTCGTGGCTTTACAGTTCGCGGGTCGTGTGTCCTCTGTGGAAAAATGCATCGCTGTTTCGCTCTTCGATATAAAACAGCTCACCGACGGTTCAAATTCCCTTCCTTGCAGTCTCCGTCATCGAGCCGTTCGTGCACAACGAACGCACGTGCGTCGCGGTGGGCACAACGGACGGGCAGCTCTACACGGCGCAGGTCCGGCGAATGGACAGGCGAAAGTTTGACTGCGACGTCATCTACCTCGCCAAGGTGTGTTGTGTGTTGTGCGTGTGTGTCCCTACACTGGCTCGTCGCGTTCAACGGTACTCAATGTCGCGTTATGCCATTGCTGGCCGTGCAGATTCCTACAGTCGACAAGACAACAGACGCCGGTAAGAGCATTCTGTTCGAAAGGAAGGGATGGGGAAGTGAAGGAGGAGAGAGAAGTGGTTCGCGGAGAGATGTTGCGTGTGAGTGAGTGAGAGGAAAAGGCGAGAGAAGGAAAGGGAAGGACAGTGCGTTTATTCATTTCGACAACCCCCCTCTCTAATGACAGAGCGTGGAGAGGAGCGTGTTCCAACCGTATCGGTGAGTTACCACCATTCGCGCTTCGAATGGTACTCGTGTGCGTGCGTGTGTGATAGATGCACTGGATTGCACGTGTTGTACAGACGACTGTATAGGTATGGAGAGGGAGAGAGTGCCTCTCATTCATTTGCTTTGTGTTTGTGTGAGTTGTGTGTTTCCATACTTGGGTTGAGTGCGAGAGTATGCATGTAATTGGATGTGTCTGTTGAGAGCGGTGTTACTTACACGGGCGTATGTACCACACAGATCAACGCCATCCTGGTCCTTCGCGATCCCACGATCGAGAACGACTCTCGCTCCATGCCCTACCTTGCGCTCATCGGCTCTAGCCTCGGCTGGATTCACGTCGTCTCGCTCGCAACGGGCCTCGAGGAGCGCATCATGCGGCCACTGGACACGCGCGGCGGCGCAAAGACTGCCATCAAGGTGCGCGTCTGCGTGTGTCAGTGGCGTGTACGAAGGGATTCTCGCGGTCTGTGTGCGGACACCTGTACTTTGTGTGCACGCGTGTGCATGCGTGTGCGTGTGCGTGCGTGTGCGCGTCAGTAATTAGTTGAAAGGACGCTCGCGGCCAGTATGCTGACGCACGTCCTGTGTGCGTACAGGGCATGTCGCTCATTCCGAAGGAGCCAAATAACTTGTCGATGGGCACCGCGGTGACCGTGGACGAGTCGGGTGGGCACCGCCGCATGCACGGACCCCCTCTTCGTTCGCCTTTTTCGTTTCTTTCCCTCCCTCCCTTCCTCACGTCCGCAAGTCGCGCGTCGGTTCTAACTGCTCATTCGTCGCAGGCGCCATTCGTCTCTGGAATCTCACGGCTGGCACATCCTCGAAGCAGGCCAGCATCGTATGGGGTGGGGTTTTTTTTTTTTTTGTCGTCTGTCCAATTTCCCCGTGCTGCATTCGTTCCCCTCCGCGTGTGTGTTCGCATCTGTCGGCGCGCAGCTGAGTCACGTGTGTCTCCCTTCAGCGTCCGAGCCCGTCGGCCTTGTCGTGCTTAAGCACTCGCCCAACATGGGCGCCATCCGGGGCAGCAACGAGTGGACCTTGTTCAGGTGTGTCCCTGCGCCTTCCCTATTATGGCAATGTACAGCTGTCCTGTTCGCGCTCTCGCGGCGCTCATTGCTCTCCTCCATTGTGGCAGCCTTGCGGGCACGGCGCCGCCCGTCGCGCGCACAAAATCGGCTACCGGAAGCGCCCGACAGAGCATCGCGCCGCCGCCGGGTGCCGCGCTCCGTGCGCCCTCTCCGGCACGCTAAAAGACCTAGCGGAGCGCCTTCTTTTCCCCACTTACGGCGGAGGTGAATCGGCCGAGTTCTCGCAGGAACTTCCGTGCCTTGCCTTGCGCGCTTTCGCCATGATGCGCTGCGAGCGATCCATTGGTCCACTCGCTCCCTCTTGGCGCCGCGGCCGGGCTTGCGCGCGTCCGCCACTCAAGCGCACGCAACGCTCCCTCCCGCCTCTGCTTTGCGAATGCCGCCCGCCTCTGGATGGGCCACTCTTGCGCCCGCGTTGAGTGGCTTGATCTTCTCTCAAGGAGAGAAGAACGATCGACACCAGCGCGACTTGAGGAAACGGACATTTATCTGATGTTGTGAACGGCACAGCATCCTGTGTGCGTGTTTGTGTGTGTGTGTGTGTGTGTGTGTGTGTGTGTGTGTGCGAACGGGCCGTGTATATCGCTGTCCAAATCGAACGTAGGAATGAAGCTCTGTTGTCGTGATAAGCGGTGCTGTGTCAGCTCTCGTAGACGTGTTCTTGCGTGCTTCGCCCCTCTCCCATCTTCCTACGACGTTCACACCCTTCCCGCGCCCATCGCTCACACCCATCAGCTGTTTACTTTGAGCAGGAAACGCTACTGAGGCGCGTGATTGGAGTGTACGCCAGGTACGTGCGGCGCGGCAGACGTATCTCCCGCAACAAACTGGTACGAATCGACAGGAACGCATGCGGGCCCCGCGGGTTCGATTCCGGCAATATGCAACGCGGCGCTCTCAACGGACACGGGCGCTTGGTAGTCGGGCGTCGAAGGCACCGTCGCGTATAGAGACTCGATGCTCGTCTGCCACGTCCCCCGTGGCGTCGTTTGCGAGGAGAACGCGCCCGGCAGCCCCTCAAAGGTGAGCGAGGGGGTGTTCTTCAGCCGCACATTCGTCGAGGGCTCGGCCAGGGCGGGCAGGCGTCGGGACATTGACTTCTC